>JAPYZA010003598.1:0-18070 GCA_030522685.1 Eupelmus azureus | reverse complement strand
TACTTAACTTTCTATATGGAATGCATATTTAACTTTTGAAAAAATGATCAGCAAACTTAATTAAAGTCACTCCCTCAACTTGATACACTCAATGCATTCCCAATAAACAGCCCCCACTCCCCGTCCTTCCTCAACCCCTCCACCAGCTCTTTCTCTGTTTACCATAAAAATTTCGCTCTCACCTCTCTCTCCCCGCTCTATTGCTTATTTCGCGCTCAAACTGACTTCTCCCAGAGCTGATGGGGGCCGCCGACGCTTATTAAAACGGCGGCCGCTCGGCGCGCGCGCGCGCAGAGCAATTACGGAGGGGGTTTTGTGTACACACTGCACGCACACGGAGAACCGCGGAAAAAGGGAAAACGCCGGCAGGGGGCGTAGCGTTTACGTATGCCCGTTAATGCCGCTCGCTCTGCTTATCCAAAAATTACGCACGCGCCCGAGTTTACGGGGATTTCGGACGCCGGGGCTCGGATTATTCGCGAATTTTCTTTTTCGGCCCGCCGGCGAATTTATGAATGCGCTTAATGCGGCGGCGCGCTTAGCGGGTAACGAGTCTGTTTTGAAATCGTTTTTAATGAAGGGAGGAAAATGATTTTGGGAGCTTGACGATTCGGCGGGATGTTTGCATTTTTGATTCGCTAATCGTGGATGATGATTTATTTCGGATTGTGAATGCGGCATTTTCGAGAGTTGGGTAAGTTTTCAAAGAGTTGAATATTGTGTACGGTAAAAGTTTTTCGAAACACTCTGTATTTTATTGTAATATTTCCTATTCCACCAGTAAAGCTATTATTTGTAAAATTATTCTTGTAAATCGAGAAAAGTAAATAAACGTACAATGGCGAGAATGTAAGTAAAATAAGCGAAGCGAAGAAAGAAATCGTCTTCTGCTTATTTTCAATTAACTCCAGTATTTAACCGTCGTCCAACAATATATACCACCCACGGCAATATATTGCTACGCACGAGCGACTAGCACGGAGTAATCCCTTTAGTTATTTCTTATTTTTTTACTTTTTTTTACGCACGATGATGTCATACAGCCAGCACCGGGCGCGCGCATTAATTCGCGCTAGAGGATAATAATGAAAAATAACAGAACGGTTCACGTAATAATAATTTGCTCGTTCATCCACGGACGACGTTCGTTAAAGCACTGTAACATCGTCCTGAAAAAGAATCTATCTAAGCGGAAGGGCTAGGGCGAAAGCGTAGGTGAAGGTATGGAGAATGAAGAAAAAATATCTCTCAAGCGTTGCTGCAGAGTTGAATTCTATTTTTTTTGTTTGCAATTCTATTTTTTTGTTTGCAATTATATTTCAATTGTTCGATCGCCCCAAGGGATAAAATAATTTTAATGACATATCCAACGCAAAAATATATTTATTAAAGAAAGTAAAGTTATAAAGTTATTATAAAAATACAGTTATTATTATTATTATTATTATTATTATTATTATTATTTATTGAGGCCTAGCGGTACTAAAATGTTTGTTATAAAATGCCTTAAGATGTCTTCAATAATTCATTAAATATATTCTTTTAGTAGCCACTTTTGTAATACTTATAAGTAAATATGACTAGTAAATTAACGACGTATTGATTAAAATTAGAAATCTTAGTATCGATTTATCTACACAAATGACAAAGATCAGATTCTATAGATACTTGAAACATGCCTTATTGACGACAAGCAAAACGATTACAGATACAAAATAACCCTTACCCCACCAAAATTGATCCCACTCTCCTCTACTCAAAAATTTCAATCCACTCCGATACAAATTAATTAACGACTACTAAACTATTTAAACATAACTTATTTCTACACTTGAACATCAAGCGTTAGCATATCAACCTGGAAGTAAAATGTAAATCGAACGATGCGCCATATAGACGGAGAGCTCACACAGTGTCTCATCATACAGTAGACAGCGGGTAAAGCAAAACGTCCGATAATTACGTATGAGCAGTAAACCGTATGGTTCTTATAAAGCTCTGTCCGGCGCGGCCTTTTTTTTCTTTTCGTTTTACAATTTTTCCACTGAGATGAGTTCTCTCTTTTCCTCTCTATCCAGTACGATAAATAAAGCAAAAGGCGAGATAAATAGAGAAACATGGCCTTTGTCAGCGGACTATCACCTTCTCTCTCTCCCTTCCCCTTCTCTCTCCGAGCGCTTATTTTCTTCGAGAGAGCAAAAGAGAGACAGAAGAGAAGGGGGTGAATGAAAAGGGAGATTGAAAACTCGGGAGTGAGGGAGGACGGGAATCCCGGCAAAAACATCCATAATCTGTTCGTTTTAAAATTAATCCGCTTCGCACGCTCGCTGCGCTGTACTGCGGCAATCTTCCATGCAGGGGCGTCGAGAGTAGCTCTACGCGCTTGTTTTTCTTCTTTTTTCTTCGCACTCGCACACTCCTTGTTTTTTTTCCTCTTTGTTCGCAACGCCGGGAGCTTAGAAAATTAGCTCCCGTTTCGGAGCGGCGGCTGCGGAGGCCGGAGCTTTTTATTAGCGACGCTGCGCTGATTAAAAGTTTATTATGCGGGCTGGCGGATATATAGGCCGAAACCGGGGATTGAAAATTTCCTTTGTGATATTGTTATATTAGAAATTTATTAGGTCGGATATTAATTAACATTACGCTTTGTAAAATTACGGAGGTATGCCTGTGCTGTGATAATGTAGGCGACTGAAAATAATAATAATGAAGATCGGCATTTTTTACTGCAAAGAAAAAAAACGACATTCCACTGACACGTTAATAAAACGAAACATTAGAAATTCCATCGAACTAGTATAAGCAGTTCCGCGGAAAAATGTACATTTCCTGCCTCTACCTCCCTGATCCTTCCCACTCGTCCATCCTGATGTGCATTAAAAACCAGCCCATTCAACCTCCGCTGCATTTACGAAACAAAGCTCATGGCTCCCCTACAACAAAGAGAAGAAAAACAAGTAAACAAATAAAGCCAAGCAACTAAAGCACGAGCACGTGAAATACTCTCTCCACGGGAATTCGCTTTGAATGCTCTCGAGCCGCTCTTCTCATATCCAGCCGGCGCGTCTTCCTTTTTCATCTTCGTCATTGGGGAGCTTGCAAGCTCATCCCTTTGAATTTTTGAGCGAATCCTTCCTTTTTCCAGGCCTCACTTTCTCGAGCTAGGTGCGCGCGCGACCCTTTGTCAGTTAGCGCCGGGCAGGCTGAAACTTTCAAAATTACGACAAATAGGGGTTAGGAGCTCAGGCGGAACGTTTAAACGGAACTTTCCGTTTGGCGCTTTTAAGCGAGAAATGCGTACCAGCCGCCGAGACCTTTTCGCCGTCCTCGAGCTTTCGAGCGAAAAGCTGGCCAGGCGCGGCGCGCTGCTCGACGCCGTCCACTGAGCTGATTGCATTCGTTTGACAAACTAATGGCGGGCTTTGTGCGTTACTCTTGAGATCGAATTTCGTCTTAGGTAAAATAGAAAGTTGGCGATACGACTAGGTATTACATTTTTTATTTATTTTTATATGTAAAATATATATTGTAATAATGTCAATTGAGGAAAGAAGCGTTATGTACAATATGTGTAGCAAATTTTCACTTGTTTAAATATAAATATATGATAAGTGTTCAGATATATAAACAGATTTTCAACTGTACGATAGCTTATTTACTTACGAGGGCTTTCGTAAAGTTACGCATTATAACATTCATTACTAAAACGACATTCTACCAGAAATAAATAAAATATGTTATCGCATTTATTTTTTATCATTTGTAAACCCAAATGAGAAAACTTCGCATCATCATTGTCCTCTAGTTTTCACGCTCAAAATAAACGCTGAAAACAAGGACAAACATTTTCCCGGCATTATTTCACCAGCCTCCTACTACATGCGCACCAGAAAAAGCTCATTTCGTATTACATCATTAACGCAGCTGTGCATTTTCTATTCCGCGGCCAGATGACAGAGATTTGATTAAACGGTATCCTTTTGAAGTGGCAGTCGCCGCCGCAGCAATTTCAATTACCGTATTTACCATCCGGCCGAAATAGATAGACCCAGCAGCGAGCCCGTCGACGGACAGTTTGCGCGGCCATCGGGCATATTATTATTTACAATTAACATGGCGATTTGTAATTACGCCTGTAATAACACGCGCGCCCAGCCAATTTCGAATATGGACGCGCGCGCGCCGGTCCCCGTTGTTTAGCCGGCCGCCGAGTAACAAAGCGCTGGCTAGCCGCCCACGCACTCCCACCCCGAAATTCCAATTGCATTAGCGTCGCCGTGTACGCGGGCACGCGCGCATATATTTATCCGAGCGCGGTGCAAGCTGGATGCGTCGGATTGCCTCGATGAGGGAAATTCTTTTTTGGGGGAGGCTGTGTTAATCCGGTGGTGCAGTGCAAATTTTGGCTGTGGGTTTTCGGGAGGGTTGGCTTTGTTTTTATGAGGCTGATTCGGCTGGGAGTTTAAGCTGGGGTGAAAACATTGTGAGAATGGATTAAGAGAGGAGTAGACAGAAGAGATTTTTTTGTGGATATTAGATTAATAAAATATTGTGGTACTGAGGGCATGGTTATTATATGACTTTAGCACTTGCTAATTTCTGTATTTGCAACTTTTACAGTGCTCCACTAATGTACGCCTTAAAAAAGAAACACCATTTAGCACAAACAATCTAATATTCTATTCCAAGCTTAAAACAATTCCAAGAAAACATTAACAATTACACTGACCATAACTAAAACAGCTCGCAGAGGACAAATTGTTCCCGAGAATTTTCCTTCCTTGCAGTAATACACATCGATTAGCCGCGGGTACAGCAATAAAAAAAGCTCGGAGAGAGAGAGGAGAACGAGAGAGAAAACAGAGGTGGCAGCTAGAAAGTTAAAAAGTCCTCGAGCTAGCACATACGTGCAAAAGTGAACGCACTGCGGAGCGCGCGTATTGCAGATCGTATCTAATGTAACGCGAGGCAGTAGGCAAAATGAAAGTAGCCTGGGCTCGCGTTTATGTAGATAGCGCGAGCGACACAGTTCGTCCTTTTCTGGCGTGCGACGCGACGGGTAACTTTAATTTGATACTCACTCTGTATCTCTTTATTGCTTCGTCTTGCTCTTTCTCAGCTCTCTCTCTCTTTCCTGGTTTACCTCCGATTCAAGGCGCTCTTAGAGAGATGGAGAAGTTTCTTCTTGGGCGAATGTTTTATTCAAAGTATGACAAGGACTATTGATTTTTTATTTATTTTTTCTTCTTTTTTTTTTGTAAATAATATTATTCACTTTCTTATTAAAAGTGCGGGCCTATTTCATTTTATTGTAGCTTTTGTTTGTATCAAAGTACGGCAACATAGTTGAATCTGAAATCTAATCTTTAACGTATTTCATTTATCCTTTGTACTTATGTAAAAATAAAAAAATCTTTGTTTATCTCCTCCAGTTCTTTTACGTTTGCTTTTTTCCTTTGCCCTACACTATTTCAGATATAATTTTTCTTCTTTTCAGCAACTTTATAATTGACTTTATCATTTATTACATTCTTTTCCTCCGACTCGTTCTTCTTTGCTCTTCTATAGACTTTATCAAATAATTAAATACATATTTTCGTTAAAAAACTTAAGCAACTAAATTAAACTTTCGTACAAACGGAATAAAAAATAATTTATTTCAATAATACCCCAAAATATTTCCAAAGCCCAATAGGATCCTAATTAAAACATTAACTCCCTTCACCCGTTACTTAAAAAAAAAGTACCGCATCATCACCCTCTTTTATTATTATTAATCATACAAAAACTTAAAGCTCTCTTCTCACCCGCACCTCCTCACTTCTCGTCTACTCCACCTTTTCCAGTCTTCACTTTGTCTCAATTTCCCCCTTCCCGCCTCCTACCCTCATCGCCGACTCTAGATTTTCTTTGCAATCCCGGCCCTTTATTGGCGAATGAAATAATAACCGACGCCCGGAATACCAGTGCTACTCCCCGGCTCTCTCTGCAACGGAACGCGCCTGCGCCGCGGAATTGGATTTTAAACGCTGCGACGCTAATTACGAGCATTGCCGAGCCATAATTTGTGCGACGCGCGCGCACGAGCGCTGAAGTTGTAAAAAGTGCGGCGTATATAATGAACGGTGCGTAACTTGGAGAAAATCTTTTGGTTTTATTTTGTAGAGTGCTGGGCTGATGTGGTTTAAGAACGCAATTTCTCGTTTGTTTTATAAATTATAGAAGGGTGGAGTATTATGTTGAAATTTTTTCAATGGAGTTTACAAATGATTTAAAGAAACAGTGTAAGTAGGATTATGAGATCGCGTCCTGACTAAAGTCGTACTTATACTACTGTATTTTGTACGAATACTTGTATTCGAGTTCTTATCATCGCCATACCTACATAAACTACGTAAACAATCTGCGCATAATTAACCAAACCCACCACCACCCCAAAAACCACAAGCAAAAAACCTCAACTCCCACCCACCCATAAACGTTAAAAAAGAAACTCCTCGAAAAATCAGTCTCTCAAATCTCAGTCAGCTCTCACCCCGCCTCCATCTTACGCTCCGGCCACGGCGCGTCTACCTCGTCGCGTCGTCACGTACAAAAGTTTACGTCGTCGCAGCGATCGTCGCGCCGGCGTCGTCGCAGTCTAGCGCCTCCGTCGACGCGCGCGCAGCGAGTGAATCCGAGATGAAGCGGGCCGCGAGTATGAGACGTGCTAAAGACGCGCAGTTCCCTACCCCCGGCGCACTTTTGCAAGGAAAGGGGTGAGGGGATTCCGGGGCTGTTCCTCGCGCGTGCCCATTGTGCGGAACGAATTTCGAATTTGAGGCGGAGGCTGGGATGTTGCGCGGAGAGCAAAGAAAAATGGGGAAGTTCATGGTTGGCTGCCGAGCGTACTTGGCCTGTTGATGAGAAAATTGTGGGACTTAACGCGCCGATGATTGATTTAGTTTTTTGAGGGGGGATGGGATTGGGAAGTTTGCTTTTGAATTTTGGTGAGTTTTCGGTGATTTTGGGACGGTGGTTGGGGAAATTAAGGAATTAAGTCGTCAGCTCTGCTTGTTGTAGATACTTTTGTAGTTTATGCAAATACTTGAGTAACACCCTTATCTGTCATGTATTTATGTATGCCATAGCGCGCCGTTACGTGATTTCGACAGGATGTATCAAGGAATCTGCATGTATGTAAATTCGCCGCACCGGTAACGTTTCCGTGCTCTGTTAGCTTTAAAAAAAGTCCACGGAAAAATGCTTGTGCAAACAACTCCATTGATAAAGCTGAACTATAAAACCAAACAATTTAAATCAAATAAACAAACGCCACTCGCCGGATCAACAGGAGTTCAACAAATCCATCATCTCCGATCCAAAAAAAATCGCACGAAGCTAAAGAAAAACAAAAATTATCCCTGTCGCATCACGCCGAGCCATCAGCACTTCGACTAAGTCAATCACGCCGCTCGCTAAGCACACATACAGGCCTGCCTCCTCCCTCGTCCTTCAGACTCGTGCCTGGAAACCATAACGATTGTCAACGCGCCTCAATCCAACGCGCCTCTCACGCCAAGCGAGCCAGAGACAGCCTATGCTAAGCGCAGCCGTCCGAGCGTGCCGTACGCTTCGACCTGCTGTATCTTCGCACCCTTTTCCCAGCCCGAGGGCAGCAGTCGTGTGCACATGTACACGATTCAAAGCTTGCGCTCCTTCTCCCTTCCTCCACTAATAAACAACGCCAGCCTCGCTCTGGTAAGAGAGAAGGTGAGAGGAACTGCTCGAGCACCGAAGCGCGCGTAGGAGAGATGGATTCGAGCCTCTATGGGGAAATATCCATAATGCGCATTTGCAATTTCAATGCGAGCGCGCGCGCGCGCGCAACCCCACAACTTGCCGCCGAGGCGGCAATCCCAAGTGCTCGGGAGCTTGAGCTTTCGTTCCAATCCCTTGGCTTCTCGTATTCCCGCGCAAGCTCGCTTCTCGTATTCCCGCGCAAGCTCCGTGCGGCTGCTGTGATGGGAGAGCGGCTGTCTTTTACTTGCGAAGAGGCGGCGTTCTTTGGCTCTTATGGGGCGACTTTGCTGGTTTGAGATTGCGATGGGGAATGACAAACGTTGTGATGAGATTATGAATATCTGTGAATTTATTAGACGCGGCCGATCTATTTTAGTGGCTATGTATAGGGTGTCTTGATTACGAAAAGAAAATTAATTTACGACGAACGAACGTAGATCACAAATACCAAAGCGTCTGACGAAAAATGAAAAGCAGACGTCCACTTTCGAGCCTGAAGCACGAGGCGAAAGAGGGAAAAGCGGCCGAGCGTGCCAAGGCAAGTCGAGAATTGTGCCTTTCGCACCCGAAATTCGGAACGTATAAGCCCCGGAGCGAAGCCCTTACGTGCCGTAAGACCTAGGCGAGAGGGCACACACGTCGTCGCCCTCGCCTCTCATTCTCTCGCTCTTTCTCTTTCAGCCGTATACTTGAGTTCGCTTGCCGACTTTCTTTCGTTCTGATTCAGCTCTCTCTACTCTATCTACCTACCAGCGTTCTTTGCACTGTTGCTGCGTGCTTTTGCGGAAATCTGGCGAAAATTGGCGGAGAAAAAGAATTTTGGGATATTTTTAATGAGTGTTTTAATTTTCGAGCATTTTTGCCGGCGACGATAAATTTACGCGAGAAATGATTCGGCGTTTTTGAAATTTTTAAGGGTTCGTAGGAATGGAAGTTTGATATTTTCATTGAAGTTTTAATTGGAGCGTATTTACTGAAACTGTGTAAGCTACTTCGCAAATGTCGCTATAAAAAAGTTATACGAACTAGAATTTAAAAAATAAGTTCTAAAGATGTGTTCGAGATTAAATGTAAGCTTCTAGCTCGTAGACTGCAAATCTGATAAAACTCAAACAAACTTTTCCAAGATATTTAGACGAGATTTTCAATTTTCCGAATTTCAGCATCAATCAATCAACGTAAAAATTTCTCACATTGTTTCATGATTGATAAATCCCATTTTCGCGATAAAACAGCCGCCCGTAAAACTCGAGCACTACTCTTCCAAGCTATTACAAATAAAAAGAAGCGCCCGCTAGAAAAAAACCCCATTCTAAAGTTTGAAAGTAGAATGAATAAGAACGAGAAAATCTCGATTAAGTAGAGCCTTTCCACATTTCAAATCTCCAGACAAAAATACGAAACTCCTCTTTCTTCATCTCTCTCCGTCCTGATATTTTCCCAGAACTCTTATTCTTCTTCTTCTCGCCCGCCTCACCCCCATTCATCTTTTCTAACTGGTACATCAATGGGGAGAAAATCCCCCGCAATACCGCATCTTGTCAAATCAATTTTTTTTTTCTTCCTTTCTCCGTTCGGCGAAATCGACGCCCCGATGAATATATGTGTGTGCGCTGCTTCACCCCTTGTGCGGTGGGCGCGAGCGAGAAAACTCGCAAGATTGCGCAGCTGGTGCCTGCCTATCGAAAAAAGTGAGTCATCGCGATGATGCCTTTTTCCCCCCCTCTCTCTCTTACTCGTTCGTTCTTTCGGCTCGCCGCGTAATTCGCGCAAATCAAGTTTATATATCGACGTCGGCAAGTCCCTAACCCTGCCTTTCATCTCGGGATGGATAACTTTTTGAAAAGGGGATATGACGAGGACTTTTATCCTTTAAATTTGATTTGTTCTGGAAGGGTAAGCAGTGCGTTACTCTTTCTAAAGGGTAAATATTCAATAAATATAAATGTCAAGCCGCTAATTGCGTCGATTCTAAGCCATTTAAATTACTTTAAATCTTATAAAAATTGACGTTATTATTCGTCGAATTAAGCAGCGCTTCAAAATCTATAGATAAAGTTTGTGATTCATTATTCACGCAAATAACAGAAAAGTTTTCGGGTTACATTGAAAATTTTCCTGAATAGTTGCTTTCAAAACTCGGCGGCGAATAGAGATCAGTTGTAAAACAAAACTAGCACTTTGGAATACGGTACACATTTGAATTTGAGAAAACCTTTCAGGCGCGTCAGTATTCCTCCATTATCTAAAAGTCCATTCACGTCCCTTCGTTATACAGAAAGTTTATTTTCATCGATTAATCGCCGACTCATTCAAACGCGCCGACTTTCCCAAAATCTGCTGACCGAAAATTCTTCCTAACACTTCTGCACGCCTGCCTCGGAATCAATCGCAGCTCCAAAATACCAAATACGAAAAATTCCCCATTTCCCATCATTAGATCTGTCCCCTTCCAAGGCCTCGCCGCGTAACGGAAAAACTTTTTCCGCTCGACGCACCCAATTTTTTTCTCCTAGCTTCGCACACTCGCACGCGCACATACATTTACAAACACACGCGCGCAGCCACACTGAAACGAGATCCTCGATCTCTCACGAAGGGAAAACGAAAATTGTTTCCACTTGTCCCGTAGATTAGGCATGGATGGCTTCGGCCGACGCCCGCTGAATTATTCATGACGGAGCGCGCCGAGGCAGGCGGGCCCCCCGGAGATGGGCGAGCTGCTGCCTCCGCGCAGCGAGGTGTTATGCTTTTCAGAAGTGATAGATTTTCATTATTTCGGGATTGTTATCTACGCAGCGGGCAGCTAAGAGTAGAGGAAAAGCGCGCGGGAGAGCTCGGCCCGGCTAATGGAAAATTATGGGCCTCTCTCACCTGTGCACCTTTCCAGCGGCGCTGAAACTTGCCGCTGCCCGTTTTATCAATTTCCGTCGCAAAAGCAGACTGGAGTTTCGCGCGCTCGTCGCTTCGGGATTTCGTCGCGCCCCTAAGGCTGACTTCGCGCGCGAGCATATACATATGTATTCGTGCGGCTTATTGCGTCGGAATGGTCCGCAGATGAAAAGGAGAATCTTATTTGGGGATTACATATTTTTTCTTCGGGATTTGACTTGCATGAGGAGGGGGGACTGGGCTGGGTGAGGAATTTCCGGGTGGTATCGATGTTTCGGGCTTGTTTCGAGCACTTTGAGGTTTATGAATAATTATTGAGCTGCCGCAAGAGCTGATGATTATTTTATTCAATTTTCGCATGAGTTTTGCAAATTAAATAAAGCTTTTTGTATTACATGAGGTTTGAATTACCTATTATTTTTAAAAATTCTTACCATTAATTCTAAGAGTATAAAACATACTATTTTAAAAAATCAATATCTTACTCGATAATCAACACAGCAACAGACAGCAATCCCCTTTTAACCAAACGTCCGCTAATTCAAAATCGCGCAATCCCATCGAGCATCTCCCGCAATTCGCCAAGCAAAGCATCAATAATGCCAGAATCGCAAGCAGCCAATACGTCTTCGCAAAGCCATCGAGCGCTCGAGATTCATCGCTTTGACGTGAAAAGAAAAGCGCGGTAATCTCTAGCACATCTCCGTAAATCTGCGCGAAAGCTCGCCGTCTTAAATCGCGGAATGGAATGGCGGAAGGAGAGAGCGCGATAACGAAAAGTGCGCGGCTGCTTTTCCCTTTGACGGCGCGAACAGCTGCACCGCGCGCCGATAATTTATCCCGCGCTCTCCTGCAAATGAAAACAAATCAAAAGGGAGAGCACAGCGCGCCGCCGGCAGTTCGTTTGCATTTCACGCCGGAACTTTAGCCGCTGTCGCGCGGGAACAGGGCGGGGGAGGCGCGTTGCGTAAGGATTATGATGAAGGAGTGGGTGAGAGAAAAAAAGGTTTCTTTTTGTCTTGGGGAAAATGCTGAGGTGGTGGAATGGTGTTGATGAGATTGTCGATTGGTTAATGGAAAGAATTGCTGAATAGTGAGATTGATTTTTGTTTGCGATAAGAGAAGCTGGGATGGTGAGGGTTTATGTAAGAGTTTCGTAGAGTCTTTAACGATGGAAAAGTTTAATATAAATGTATTAAGTAAGGCGCGCGAGTCTGTATACATTTGAAAAGTCGATGAAAAACTTATAATGATTATGTACATAAATACAGTGCTTCATTTTATGTTGTAAAGTTTGCCTATATTTTATCAGTTATCTCGCGGAGTATGCGACTCAATTTTCTCCGATTATTGTACGTATATATTGAGTGTATCTTTATCTATATCAGTGTAACTGAGCCAGTAAAGTTACTTCAAACTTAAATGATGTTACACGCCAGAAAAAAATTGAAAACTTTAGTCCGTTTTTTAATGAAATATGAGCGACCGACAAAAGTTTAAACTTTATCTATTTACTTTAGTGAAGAATGTTATTTTCTTCTCCTTTTATTAGATAAATTTAACTACTAATACATTTTAAATTGCATTATTCAATGAGTAATTGCATCAGAAAGTTTCAACCTCTAATAAAATATTTAGCTTCATAGTTTTTGTCGTTTTTAGCATCGAATTGATTAATTTCATTTCAAAAATAGAATGGATTGATATCTGGAATTGAGTTTCGTTTAGATTCTTTATATCTCGTAAAATCAATTACAAACATTATAATTACATTCAGCTTCATCAAACGACTCCCAAATATTTTTCTAATTCATCACGGTTGTTGACAAAAACCAAACCTCTTGAAATTCATATTATCCTACTAAAACATTAAGACACTCAATCACGCTCTATCTTAGCAGGTATTAAGTATCTCAGACGGGTCTTCAAGGCGCGATCGAAGTCACTCCTGTAAGTGTCTCAAGCCGGTAAGATGATCGCATCATCTTCTCCCGTATCGTCGCGACGTTTTCTTTGTACCTCTCTTACGATATCACGTGATGCCCAAACTTGCCCTATACATTTTACGCGCCAGTCAAGAATATCGCACTACATCGTATACCCTAATTCCGTCGGCATTAATTAAACGTAATTAAAACTTTAGTGTGGGTCTCTTTTTGTGCAACGCTGCTCGGATGAAATGGGAAGAGATAAAAAATCTGGTGAATTCTCAAAAGGGAAAGAGTCGATATTGTACTAGAGAAGCTCAATGTTCGATAAGAGCAAAGTTACTCTGTGTATTATTTTTTCTGCCTCTTTCAGGTTATAATTAGAGCGCGAGAGCAGTTTTAGTTAATTCGAGAACGTTTGCATTCGCAGAGTTCGTGTCTGATAATAGCGATGTTAAAATAGTAATGTTGTACGTTTCTGTATTATAAATTAGTAACTGTATGGACTACCGCGACTGTTCTACTTTTCCAACTAAAATTATGATTGAAATCTAGAAATCTACTTTAGCCTCTCAACTGTTAAATTAATGCCTAATGAAACTTATAGCACTGCATTTAAACTGCATAATCTTATAATATCGACATAAAGATTTCGCCTATCAATAAGAGTAAGATTAAAATTATTCCAAACTGTTTTACTTGATTCACGTCACTTTAAATTAAAGTATCAAGCAAAGCTAGTAATAATAACTCCTTCTCTTACTACCGGTGTCGATATATCTTGTCCCCTTAATCCCGAAAAATATTCAAACTTGACGAATTCGACAAAGCATCAGGCGAACCCGAAGGAAAAAATCCTCTTAATATTATAAATCCAGAGGCCCGACAAGCAAAGTCAAAAATCAATAAGCCCTTGTCAATTAAAGGAGCGCGAGGCGAAATCCGGGCGCTGGGCTACAGCCGCTTATCATTCCATTATTTCCATCATAATTCGATGTCGCTTCTGCCTTAACTAACGAGCGAAGAGAGACGGCTCTCTGACTTGTTAATTTTTCGCGCATAAATTTTAGCTCGCGCTGCCTGTTATATAGGTAGCTCGCGCGCTCGTCTTTAATTGATTCCGCGGGGCCGCGCGCGCTGAGATAGCTCCTAGCCTGGGGCGCGCGTTTGAATATTGCAGGCGCGAGGCGTTCCGTTCCAAATCGGATTTACGGCTCGCTTTTTTTTTTGTTTTGAGAGAGGGTATTAGATTTCTTTAAGGTGGAGTGTTAGTAGTTTGCGTACACGTTTAATTAAAATACGATTTGGTATTCGAAGTAAAAATAAGGATTAAAATAATTCAAAATTTAAAACAATTAAAATAAGTCGTAAAAAATGGCTCAATTACTAAAATACTGTTTGCTAAAATAATGTTTTACCTGTTATAATTAAAATTTTTTTATTTGAGCCTATATACAAGCCTCTCATGAGAATTTATTTGACTGTGAATTATTATTTTAAAACTACGATCGCATTGAAAATAATTTAAATACAAAGGCAACTTCAGGATCATATTAAACTTTCCCTTATTTTAGGCATAAGTGAATATGATTAAACTTTTAGAATACGGCCTTATTAAAAGCCTCTGATATTTAAGACTTTGATTTGAAAGCCTAATAAATCTCCCAACTTCTCGCCGAAGAAGACAGGCGGAGGCGCGAACTAAATCTCCATCTTTTATTCTCGCATTCTAGAGCCGTATGTAAATCCGCGAATAAGAAGCCACCTCTCCGACGCCTCGGAAATTTCCAGCCGGCAGATTCGTAAATAAAGCCCCGCGCGATGGCCCACATACATATCCGCGCGTACGCTCGTAATTCGAATCTCGAAGGGACAGCGTCGGAGTCGAAAATCATGCTGATTCCCTCGAAATCGTCCTCCGGCGATGTTAATGCGTTAGGAAAGAAAAAATTACGCCGAATATGCATAGCTACGGCACGCACAGCCGAGGCTTGGAATATTCATGACGGAGGCAGGGCCAACGTAGCCCGCGGATGCGCGCCGGGCGCGAAATGAATGCGCTAATGTCGTTTGGCCGATTTGAAATATTCAGGCCTCGCGCGCGCTGCCGACGCGGAATCGCCGAGAGAGTTTAATGGACGCCCCGGCGATTTTGCAATTTCGCTTCGTTCTTTCTTTGATTTTGTTTGGTCGCGGACGAGTGGGCTTTTTTTCAAGTGCGGGCGTTATTTTTTGTTGGCGCTGCGACGCTTTGTTAGCTGCGATGGTGAAAAAGAGTAAACGTGGTAGTGGTCGATTCATGTTTTTTGATAGGATTCTTTTGTGACTAAAAGGTTTCTTTATTCCGGTGTTTGATGGAACTGGATATTGTATGGATCGTAGGCAGCGTAAGTTCTGCGCTTTTTTTGGAAAATTGAAAATAATTTTCTTGATGTTTTAGAAGGAATGCAAAACTTTTCAATCAAGCCCTTTTTGATGATCTGACGCATACACTCTTGTTTTTGAAGCAACGCGAAATTGTTTGGGAAAAATAACATGTTTTGTTTGTACTGTCTTTTGAGAAAAAGTAAGAAATAATGTGGTAGTTAAACGATCTATTTGCTTGATTAAAAAATTTTAATATCCCCAATAAGAATAATTTTTAATAGTTTTTATAAATTAATTATAATACTGTTTCTATATTTTAAAATAAATTATTAATAAATTTTTCTTATTTCAGGTGAGATTTGCTGATTTTCATTAACCCTCATAATAGAACATTATTGATCGCTTCTAAGAAAGCCTGCTTGGTAAGACTAAAATTTACATTATAATATAGCTCTATAAAATATTTTTAATGACAAACAAAAATTTTAAATACCCATCACCTCCTGTGACCGTAAAATTTTCAATTGCAAAACAATAGCGCCCCTTCGCTCGCCTCAACAAATCTCCGGAAAATTAATCGGGCAAAATTTTTCGAAAAATCGCACGAATAATCCCAATATATCTCCAGCCCCCTCCTCTACCTCTCTAAAATAAGCTCGGTCGCGAAAAAAAACCCACAAACGAAAGGGGGGAAGCCCCCTACACGAAAGGAAGAAAAAGTAGGGTCCGTCCTCGAGAGGCTGCAGTCTCTATCGCGTATAACTCTGCGTTGTAAACAAAGATTTACTCCGGGAGGGGAGTGAGCGCACTCGAGGAGGTCGCGGGTATTTCAGAGGCCTAATTAGAGCGTCACCGGAAGAGCAGGGTTACAGTGGAAGGAAGCGCTGGAAAAAGTTTACGAAAGTTGCTGCCGGTGGAAGTTTTTTGCGAAAAAATGAATCCCAGTCTTTTTGTCGGGCGTTCGGAGTTTCCGAAGTTTTTTTTTGTAAGCAGGTGAGGTTTATAGCCGGATTATGGAGTGGTGTAAATCTTATGGATTTGCGCAGTAAAAAATTAGCGATTGCGGATGCTGTATTTCGTGGAAATTAATGACCAACAGGGGGGCCCTTGAAAATCTTTAAAATATTATTTATAATTCCAATATTTTATTCTTTAAACCATTTGATTTACTTTTTATATTTACGATGAAAATATTTTACAATACCATAAAAATCACTTCTGACATTTTTAACAATAAGCATTAGTTAAACAGTTTTCTAATCTTTAACTAACCGCTCGGTAAGTTTGTCCTTTTATTTTAATTCTCACTCTTCTACAACCGAGCGAAGACAAATGCTCTTTTCACTTTAGCATTTTTAATATTCCGCAAAAAATATTAGATGACAAGCTTCTGTTTCCAACGCTGTATGAGTGTATATGATATAGCGTGGACGTAAAGCTCGACTCTCGAGTTTCTCCGCGGGATTTTGAATATGTATTTCAGCTATACCGCATATGCTTTCTTTCACTTTTCGCGTAAGTTTAACTTTAACGTTTCTTTTTTTCTGTTTTACTCACTGTGGAACGGCGAGTATAAAACTAACGACGATGTCTTAATTACACTTTTCGTGAAAAATTCCGGACATAGAGATACATATTCTTCTGCACAAATTTAGTTTTGTTATTCAAAAATGTGAGAAAATAATTTTACGAGAAAATTAAATTTTGGATTTTCATGATGATTTTACTGCCACTTACTGATTAAATATGTATAGATAATAAAGTAGTGAAGATAAAAGTTTTAATTTAATTGTAATTTAATTGATAATAATAAAAAATATTTTTAAAATATATTTCGATTACAAAAACTTTGAAAAGTAAATTTCCACATTTTTAGAAACAATAAATTCACGTGAAAGTCTGCTCGAAATCATAAAAGAAGTATACGAAAATCTTGGCAACGAAATATTCAAAATTGCGATATAAGTAAAATTTCAAAATCTTTGCCAAAAACAGTATCATCGTCCTAGCAGTCTAAAATTATTTTAAAACGTTTGTGTCACTTAAATTAAGTGCTTAACTTATTAAAAAAATTCAATTAAAAACTAAAAAGCTGTTTTGTAGGCCTTGCTTTGAAAAACCATCCGTCTATAAAAAGTCTAACTCGACGAGCCCCCGTGTACCCCCTCACCGCTGAAGGTATAAACAAACCTCCCAGCAATCAAAATCATCAAACTCAACCTGTCACTCCACCCCCTACCCCCAGAAATTAATCATCGAAACGGAGACAGCCAAATATGAAGAATCGTCTGCGCTCAAATCCCGAGCCCTTATTGCGTGTAATTCCACCGCACATCGCCTTAGAGAAAGCGATTCGTTGCACCCCCTTGCGCGCAGCTCTCCCGAGAACTCGGTGGGAGTCGTGCGGTGAGAGGGGGAGGGGGGGGGCGAGATTTGGCGTCTGCAAAAGTGGGGGCGCTGTGCCGGCTTTCAAGGGGGCGCGGGTGTAAGTGCCGTTCCATGTACAAGCGTCCCTGGGACTCCGAGGGTAAGTTCGTTCTCTCTCTCTCACACTCTCTATCTCTCTTTCTTTTCTGCAGCGGCTGCCTTACTTTCCCCGACGTCTCGCTCTCCCTTTTTTTCCTGCGTTCCGTCTCACTCTGCATTACACGCTGTTACTAGTGCGTACGCCAGAGTGGGGGGGTTAAGGTTTGGCGCTTGTTATCTCTGTCTTTCTCTCCCACTCGTTCGCTCGCTCACCCCCCTCCTTCCCTAAGGGTTGCTCTCTGTCGCTCTCTGGAGTCTCGCTCGCTCTTGGCGGATTGTCGGGCTGCTCTGCCGCCGGGATGAATCGTAAGCGGTAGATCCTGACGCACCGCTGGCGCGCGCACCCCTTGCACACTTGCCGTCACTTCTGCTCGAAGAAATCCTATTTCTTCGCGCGAATATCCCTGGCCTACCCTCCTTAATTCTATTCTTGCCTTATTATCGGCCTGGCTTTTGAGAGCTCTCGCGAAATTCCTCGAGATAAATAAGCGTGCAAAATGTGATTTTTCTAATTGAAAATACGTTTTTTAGTTTGTTAAATGAACTTTTTAATTATTATAATAAATAATTTTTGG
>JAPYZA010003597.1:0-22143 GCA_030522685.1 Eupelmus azureus | reverse complement strand
TTAGGCACTCTTTTTGCTTTTGGTTTAGTATTAATTACTGTTTCTGCATAAGATTTAGTATTATTGATATTAATGTTATTGTTGTTTGTAGTTTGTCTCGCTTTAACTAAAAGTTCTTTCGAAATTTCATTCTTTTCTTGTATTTCTTTATATAACTGTTTTAACAGATTGTTTTCGATTTTGAGAGCCTCTATTTCTGTGTAAGCCTCATAAATAGTTTCATTTAATCCAGTATTCTTGTTTTTTTTGTACTATTTCGCTGATTATTCCTTGTTTTATTTGTTCTTTGTCTTCCAGTTTTAACTGCGCTATCAAATTCAGCTGTACTATTTCGCTGATTATTCCTTGTTTTATTTGTTCTTTGTCTTCCAGTTTTAACTGCGCTATCAAATTCAGCGCTTCCTTGCTTAACGTGCCATATTGGTACGTTTGAGGTTAATGCCAAAATGGCATGCTTTTGACAGATGACAAAAGTACTATCGATAAATTTTATAGGACTCCCTGCATTGTGTTTAGCCACTAGTTCTGTTGTGTGATAAAAATTTCCACAAGCAATACACATCACCATTGCGCCCACTTTCGAACTTGGATGACATTTGTAATATTTTACGAGCGGAGTATCGGGCGGCTCCTTCCCTTCCGACGCCATGATGGCAACTTATGAGTCTCTACTTGTAGCATTTTAGAATACTTCAGAAATTATATTATTAGTAAGATAATGATTTATAACAGTATGATTTCTCATGCGACATACACCTTCCTCTTTGTTATTGAAAATAGAGAAATCCATATTTTATTTGCATTTAATTTTTAACATTTGGATAATTTTTCAAAATCAGTTTTTTTCAATTCAGAGTATGAACTTAACGTTGTCGCATTTTTGAAAAATTTAAAATTGATTAAAAAACAATGGATTCCCGCATTCTCTGAAATAAGAAAGGTCCTTTTAATTTGCAGCCAATAGATTTTGTGATAATATACATTGGGAAACACATTTAAAAGTTATGTATATCACTTAAAAGAATTTACTACTATACTTTACATATTAATTACTATACTTTACAGGAAATTTAATAAAACATGCATGGTAAATTTTATAAAACGGATCGTAAATTTGTCTGAACTCGTAGTAAAATTTCGTATAAAGTACAGTCATTTTTTACAATTTTCCAGTTTGTGGCAGCTTTACTGCCTAGTATTGTAATTTTTCCAAAGATTCTTCTGTAAAAGTATAAAATATCTTTTCTTTTCTTATTTATATTATTGAAAGATTTATGTTTTATTGAAAAAGTTTAAAAATTTACATTAACACAAATATTAAAAGTTCTAGAGATTTCGTATGTATCACCAAATGACATTAATAGGACGCCGGAACCGGCGGGCATGATCTGTTTTACCAACAATAGTTTTTCAAAGTTTTCTACTATATAACTTGACGAATGCTGAAACTTTGGGAAATTGTTCTAAATACATACAGGAAGCGCGCGCAAGTATGAAAAATTCCAAAAATTTAATGAAATGAAAAATATTGCTGGTTCTTTCTGTAACTACAAACTCTATTCTACTCTATTAAAGCGTAAAATAATAATGTGACTTATTATATTAAAAATGATACCTGAGCGCGCTTCCTCTATGCGTTTGGAGACCTTTTACAAATTTTCAAAAGAATCCATTAAGTTATAAAATAGAAAACTTTAAAAAACTATTGTTGATAAAACAGATTACGCCCGCCGGTTCCGGCATCCTCTTAAGGTTATGAGATATGGTAGGAAACGACAAACGCGATCACTACTTTATCTTCTTACCGACATTTCTATTATTTTACCAGACAAATTTTAAAAAATTCCTCTAACATTTTCTAGTAGTCATCGTAAACAACGTTCAGTTTAATTTACATACAATTCTATAAATTAGTTTCGTAGATTTTTGGGTTCCCGTATTGGAAATAAATAAACAACCACGAAATAAATAAACTGTTTGAAAATTGAATTGAACATTGTTTACGATGAATACTAGAGAATGTCAGAGAGATTTGAAAATTTTTCTATAACTGTAATTATTTGTAAAATTATAAAAATGCCGCTAAGAAGATAAGGTAGGGATCGCGTTTATCATATCCTACCGTTTTACTGAGCCTTAAGACTTTCTTCTTGAAATTTATAATTTTCAGTAGCTTTGAGAAATCAAAAAAGACTGTATATAGGAGAAAATTATAAAAAAATTAGTTCTACTATTTTTATGAGAATAGTACATTATGTATGTACCAAGGGCGCAAAATGTATTATTCTTGGCGAATGCGAGCTTTGGGGCCGAGCGTCGCGAGGACACCAAAGTTGCATGAGCGAGAATGATATATGTGCGTCCGCGGTAACATATTGTTTATTTGTGCTCAGGCCGCAAAATGAAATTTGATTCGCGGCCTAGGCCTTACATTTAGCCTTTTGCGGCTTCTATACAGAGCGCAAAAATTCATTTTGCGGCCCGAGGAAAAAAGGCCTTTTAAAGTACTTTTAAAATACTTTCTCAAAAGGTCGGATAAACTTTTCTAAAACTTTAGGTACACTTTTTCTAAAAAAAAATTGTTGTCCACCGACCGGAGAACGATAACTTTCCGGCCGCTGCGCGAAATGAAGTTGCCACTTTCCGGTGTTATTGAGCAGAAATGGTATACTACATACTTTGGTCAGTAAAAAAAGCCTTAGATTACATGTTTTTTTGAACCGCAGCTTTGCATCGGTGAACAAATACATGCGATCTGTGACATTACTTATTTTACTGGCCTAGATATGTAATATTGTTTATGTCGCTCGAAATTTTTTTGTCGATGAGTATATTTACATGTTCAAGCTAGTAGTAAAGACCGATGAATGATTGCTTTTTATTTTTTTACGTGTTAAAGACAAATATACAAAATTCTGAGTAGTAATTGTGAAATAAATTGTTGCACTTCTTCTTTCATTCGTTTTTAATGAAATATATAAAAAAAAAAATATTAAGACAAACTGAAATTTCAAAAGTCATTCTCAAATCAAAATTTTAGATATAAAAAAGTTTTACATCATCAAATAAATTATAATTATAATTTAAAAAATTTAATATTGAAAATTAAACTTATAAATTTACATTCCCAGGTAAAAAAATTTATAAAAATTCTATAAAAATTATATAAAATGGTTTTATAAAGTTTTTATCAATGATTCTATAAAAATTCTATACAAATTTTATAAAAATTGTATTAAAGCTGTACATAACTTATTAATAACATAGCTTACATAAATATAACACTGTATGTATAAATATTTATATACCTTACAATTACCAAAATGTGCACCAGGAAAGATAAAGAGTCAGTGCAAGAGGCTGACGCAAAAGTCCGTGCAGCAGGGTGTTGGTGAAGCGGAAATACCATCGCTAATAATTACCAGCAGGAATAACAGTTGATTCGCAACTCGATCAACTCCTCATCGAAACCATGCCTAGATAATCAGCATAAACCTCAGATCTACTGATGCACATCAGTCCTCTTCAATAATTGCACTCGACGCGCTACGAATTCCAAAGGTAAGCACCATCACACACCATGGCTGCTTTCGTTAATATTAATTACATTGCAAACTTGAACCAGCCATCGCCCGTCGAACTGAAAATAAAATAATTAGTCACAAAGTTTTTTGTCTATACATTCTTCTACAGTTGTTTATAATTTTTGTTCTAAAGTATGAATATTTACTTTAACCTTAAATACGATTTTTTAGGTTAATAAAGAAAGGCGAGTTATCGATAGCAAAGCAAGGAAAATTTAACAATAGATATATATTTTACTTATCTGATCGGTGACGCGCCTTTTGCTTCTTGCTGATCATAAAAGGATTAAAAATTAATATCTTCTTGGTTTATCCAGTATCAGACATACCAGAAAATTTTCAAAACAACGTGCCGATCTGAAACTGTTTTTTCGTTACTACGTAGATATCGATTAGTTCTTTTCATAACGACAAATAAACAGATAGTTTCAGGTCGACATGCTAGTTTAAAAATTTTCTATTATATCTCATGTTTAGGGAAATCGGGAAGATAAATATTAATTTGTTATCCATGATCGGCAATTGCAAAAGGCGAGTCACCGATTTGCAATCAGGTAAGTAAAATATATATCTATTGTTAAATTTTCCTTGCTTTACTCTCAATAACTCGCCTTTCTTTATTAACCTAAAAAATCTTATTTAAGGTTAAAATAAATATTCGTATATTAGAACAAAAATTATAACCAACTGTAGAAGAATGTATAGACAAAAAGCTTCGTGATTAATTATTTCATTTTCAGTTCAACGGGCGATGGCTGGGGTCTATTCAGTAATGCTAACGCGCGCTATTTTCGCTATATATAGATATAGAAAAGCACATAAAATCAAGCGTTAATTTTATTTAACGCTAGCGTTAGCCTTACAGAATAGACCCCCTGGTTCAAGTTTGCAATGTGATTAATATCAACAAAAGCAGTCGTGGTGTGTAATGGTGCTTGCCTTTGGAATTCGTATAGCACATCGAGTGCAGTTGTGGAAGAGGACCGATGTGTATCAGTAGATCTGAGGTTTATGCTGATTGCCTAGGTAAGGTTTCGATGAGGAGTTGATCGAGTTGCGAATCAACTGTTATTCCTGCTGGCAGCGATGGTATTTCCGCTCCGCCAACACCCTGCTGCTGCACGGACTTTCGATTCAACCTCTGGCACTGTCTCTTTATCTTTCCTGGTACACATTTTGGTAATTGTAAGGTATATAAATATCTACATACAGTGTGTATATTTATTTCGAAGGTTATGAAAGTTATGTAGAGCTTTAATACAATCTTTATAAAATTTTTATAGAATTTTTATACAATCATTTCTTGATAAAAACTTTATAAAAACATTTTATATAATTTTTATAGAATTTTTATAATTTTTTTTTACCTGGGTTAATCAATTACAATAAATAAGAACACACTTACATATCTTAAACTATTGTTTAAAATTTGTAAATATAGGCTTGAATTTTAGTAAGGTAAAATAAGAACTATGCTTTTTATTAAGATAGTTGAAATATAATTTCATTTGAAATTTTCTAAAATACTTTAAAAAGTTACTTTTATATTACGAGTGAAGTTTGGAAAGCGCGGGTTCCGGAGATATCGCTCTGGATACCCGCCGGCTCTGACTAAGAATAAAAAAAGAAAATGATAAAAAGTGATACGTGGAAATAAGCGGTAGTAAATAAATGTTTGAAATGAAAATATAAGCTATTACGTTGTAAACTAAACTTAAAAAAAAGAAGAAATAATGTAAAGAAAAAAATTCTACATTGACTGTAAAGTTTACTTACTTTCGTGAAATTCATCAAGTGTCGGATAAACGCTACACCTAGCATTGTACATGTCGTCAAATCAGCGGTGCAATCTGAAAGAGGCGAAGGATGTTTATGAAAGAAAAGCGAAAAAGAAAAGGAGAGCCGGAAATCGATGCAGAAAGAAACGTTCCCGTGTGGACAGGTGAAAAAAAGCTGAGACGAAGCCTAGTCGTAGAAGAGTGCGGGCGAGCTAGCGCGGTGGATGCGCGACGTGAATCACGTCCAAGCACGGACTGGTTCGTGGCCGCGGCAACGAACACGCGCTTCTCTGCGCTCCGTGTGCGGCTCTAGAATTATTATCGAATGCCGCGTACTCGGGCGAACTTTTGCCGTGTCCGTCCCCCGCCCCCCCCCCCCCCCCCCCGCCCGGAATATAGCGCCTGTCTACATTGCAGAGGCGTTACCAGACAATTTTTCGCTCGATCAAACAAACTCGATTAGAGATCGGGTTTGGCTACAATCTTCGCTTAAACTTCTTACTATTAATATTCATCACAAACATTTTCTGTTTGAAAGATTTTGTTTCTTCAGCGCTCAGTTTCGTGAACCTTTTTTTCCTTTTCATTTTCTTGCTACTTTTCAAATTTTAGTCGAATGATATTATTTTAAAGAGCATGAATTGCTTTTCATCATCAATAATATTATCATTATCATTCATAATGATCAATATTATAAACCTTTGTATTGAATAGAGTAAGTGCTTGTACATTCAAGAGTTTATCTGCGTGCCGTGACGTTATATGGATCTTATTTTATGAGCTAAGGTAAATTGACTGCTGAATTTTACGAGGTTTCACGTGAGTTTACGTCACTCCTAAACCCGGGAAGTACTTGTTTGTTATTTTTCTTTATGGCTTGTTGGAAATCAGTCTATAACTACTTCTGTTGAACTGTAAATTACTAAATCATGGTATTCTTCTCAACTATCAGCTTCTCAGCTCTAGATTGATGTATATTGGAAAACGCTAAAAATATTGTCAGTACCATACAATAAATAGAATCATTAACGAAAAATGCTTTGAACAATCTTAAACAACAGGATTCATTAATATTATTAAATTTTAAAGTTGAAGGTATCGTTAGATGCATACTACATAGAGAAGTAAAGAGTTCGAAAAGGCATAAGGGAGTGTTTAAAATTGCTTTAAAAAGAAACTATGTAAATAACGATCCGCAGATGCGGCAGTAGTGGTTTTATTGGCACGTGGCGGATAATGGGGCAGTGAGGTATCTGCTTATAAGGAGCAACGAATTGCAGCTATTGTGCGATAATAATAATTGCGCGGTAAGCTAGAGGGCGCTAGGCACTTTTTAGTCGTCCATCAGTCATATCGGTGACTCGTACACCTCTCCCTTCGGAACGGCGCCTATTATTCAGACTTCGGGCGCCCACGTCACCCTTTCATTTGCCTTGAGCTGCAGATATGAGAGTTACCGCGTAAAGGAAAGAACCTGGCACGAGAGCCTCGCTCGCTTTTGTATTATACACGTGAACAATGTATAAATCGTTCGTTTATTCGAGACTTGAAATAATTTTTTTTTTCTTTTTTTTTTCAAATAACTTTTAAATTATAGTTTAGGAATTTTTTTATTACCTTATGTCAATTAGCCTGCAAAGAAAGGAAAATATAGGGAAATAAATAAAGCGTACATGATGCTTGAAGCGCTTGGCACGTAATACTAAGTAATTTCAATTACCAGGCAGTAATGAGGATTATCCTTAGTTCTTAGAGCAGGGTACTTATTCGGTTCGGGACATTCGCTGGGTGATTCTAATGGCAGTTGGAGGTACACGCCGATTATAGGAGGTTAAGAGACTTTCGCGAGCGGCCGTAAACTTGGCCGCTCGTAAATCGTTCGCCAAGGCGCAGATGATCAGGCAAAGTCTTCTTTACGATGAATTTAGCGGGTGTCGGATCCAGTCTCTCTTTCTCTCTCTCTCTCTCTCTCTCTCTCTCTCTCTCTCTCTCTCTCTCTCTCTCTCTCTCTCTCTCTCTCTCTCTCTCTCTCTCTCTCTCTCTCTTCTATACATTTCAAAATGAACGCGACGACGAAAATTGCGTGCTACGCCGTCATCTACGTCTATTTCTCGACTTTTGTACCTTCTTCTCCGGCTCCAGCTGCACGCTGCTGCTCGATCAAAATGCGCGCGAGGCGACCCACGGATATATCCGTATACGAGGTAATGATTTTACCTTTGTCCCAACAGCCATATCGTGCGTGGGTATTACGTAGCATAGCACTACTTGTATAAAACTGAGGCGCTTCCTTATGTCACGCGATCATGCCTAAGTAATCGGCAGGATTATTTACTGTCGAAAATTTTTGTGCGACAATTTTAGATTTCGAGCTATAAATAAGTTTCAGAGTTGCGTGCTCGAGCGGTCGGAGAGTTCAGATACTCGTGTTTACTACTTAATTCCAAGAACGTAAATTTTATTAATTGTTTGACAGATTATCCTCGCGTACCACGTATCCAAACTTTTGAATAAATAAATTTTCTCTACAATATAATAATATTGATATATTGATGATTTCTAACTTTTTATAGTTAGTAAACTAATGGAGTTTTGCTTTTTACAAAAGATGATTCAGTTGTCTTTGACAATTATTTATTTTCCCGCCAAACGTGATGAGTTTTATCAATTTATAAGTCACACCTTCTGCTTCTGATATAATTCAAGCCCGAAGCACAGAGATCCCGTTTTTTTTCATTTTAGTGAATTGCTAAGCTTATACGTGAAACACGTATGTCGCACGTGCGCTAAATGTCCCGCGACGAAACGACGGGTCTGTCAAAATGTTCGATGTGCTTGAAATTACTAGTTTTTATGAAATCGCTTCTGCTTGTCAAAAAACTTGAGTAACTAAACTATCAATCGCTATAAGCTCTTATTTTATTTCGAGAATATCAATCTTTAGTGAGTTTTGAGTTTGATGTTTTAACACTCGTAAAGTAAGTGACTGGCTTTTTAACATTAAATCACACTTAACATTTTATTTATAATTACTAGAACATTACTATAATTTACTTTAGCTTAAAGCTCCTCAATCCAAAATTTAAAAACAAATCAAATTATTATTAAAAGTAGTAAATGAAACTAAAAAAAATATATATAAATTTGAAAGAAGATTGAATTTATTGTTCGCTTTTAAGTTTTTATAAGTTTTTATATAGTTTTCAAGTTTGTATAGTTTATCCCTTCAGCTCTCACTTCTCTGTCCGTAAGTATTAAGTGGCTATTGCAGATTATTACTGCATACATAGCCCACTTACATAGTGCGGAGTATAAACCATTTCTAGTTCGTGGCGATCAATAGAATCATCACTTATTATAAAAATATATAATGCCTACTTAAAGGCTATACTTGGAACAATTCGTAATGTGTGATTTAAATTCAATAAATAGAAAATTTTCCAAGTAAAAAGACTATAAATTTATATATAAACATTTATAGAAACACTTAAACATGATTTATTTTCAATTTTCCTTTTATAACCTTTTCTTGTTATAACCTTAAACCACTTTTATTTTACTTTCAGCATAATCTGAACATATTCCGTCCAGAAAACATCATTTGAACATAAGATTTTTGGGCATAATATGTTTCTATAATCTTCCCAATGAACAGAAAATTTAGGATGTGATGAGAAACTATACAAAGTCAGTTTTCTATCAACAAAATAGTAAACAGTTTCTTGATAGAAAAATGATAAAATGTAAATAAAATGAAAATATTTTAATTTTTAAATTAAAGATTCCTGATAGAGCGTTAACGGGTTTATTCATCTATTAAGTTATTAATAATTAGCTAGGATTTGTAGATAAAAACCAGACAGGTTTCTAGCTAATTTTTAGCTAGAAATCCGTTAAAATAGTAATCAAATATTAAAATTAATTATATATACGTATTAGTATTGTGCAGAAGCACCTTCAAATATCTGAATGTTTAAAAAAATTATCGAGTTTAATTGTTATAAAAATTTTGACACTTAAATCCAAACCCGTGCGAAATTATAAAATCTAAAATAAGACAAAGAAGTGCTACATAATTGCTATTTATCACAATTTGACATTACATTACAAACATTTAGTTAATATAATAAAGTTGATAAAATCTTCTATTCTCATATCTTTTGTATAAATAAAGTGTATGTACATAATCAATTCATAAGCAAAGTTACTTCATATATTTTTATAATAAAAAGAAACCAGAAAGTTTAATTTGATTTTAAAAAAAGTTGAAATAATATATTAATAATTAAAGCGACATTGTAAAATTTAGTGTAACATTGTTAATAATACATATAAAAGCTATTTTTTTTATAACACATTGCATATTTGTACAATGATTATTCTACTATTGCGTAATAAACATTTTTTATATATCGACCATATACATGGTACATAGATCAGAGTGACACACCAAATTGTATTATTGTTTTGAAAATAGGTATCACACTTGAAATTTACTATATACTTGTAGCTTTTCAAATGTAATGTTATTGCGTCTAACTAAAAATTAAAAAATTATTTAGTTTTAACGTTTAATAAAAATATTATTATTATTTTTTGAGGAATACATTTTGTAACCTAAGTTTTCATAAATAAATTTTGGAAATATGAGGTTATCCTCTTCTGACCGGCACTATGAACCGCTGGAAAATATAAAACATATAAAACATGTAAAACATATAAAAATATGTAAAAATTAATTTAAAATTTTTTCATTTACTTATTTTTGTTATTCTTCATTTAAAGAAAGAAATAACGTCAAAGGTTTCATTAAAAAAGCTTTAAGTCACCTCACAATCGTGACTTCAATATACGTCCAAATATGTGTAAGTGATTTTAAAGTTTATTAAATTGATTTTATGTTTAACAATTATATTATTGTAAAGCTTGATATCCAAGAGAAAATGGTGCGTGGGTCTTCTACTTTATTTGTAGAAAATAAAAGTAGTTAGTATATTTGAGTAGTTATAACTATTCATAAATGATTAAACGTTTTGCTTTGTTGAGAAGAAGTTTTCGGTTCATATCTCTCTATATTATAAAAATATTTCGCCGACGCCGCCGTGTATAAGAATTGTTTATCTCAGAATTTAGCCGCTATTTTGAAATGTTTTACGTTTTGAATTTTTAACATTATTTTTGGAAATTTTTGCGTTATTTTCCCTGATTTGACGTTGTTTTCATGATATTTTTCCATATTTTTCTAAATCATCCAAGATCCCCGTTTATTTCCGAAACTTTCACTTTCTACGTTATTTTTCCATATTTTTACGTTGTTCTCCCTGAATTGCCGTTGTTTTCATAATTTTAATATATAATACGGGGGATTGGCGCGCGAAGCACGAAGGGGAGCGAAATCTTCCGAGAACGCTTCACCCTCTTCTATATCTATATATACACACATGTGTGTGTGTGTGTGTGTGTGTGTGTGTGTGTGTGTGTGTGTGAGTGTGTGTGTGTGTGTGTGTGTGCATGTGTGTGTATGTATGTGTGTGTGTGTGTTTCTATGTGTCTTGATGTATTTGCGTTTATGCGTTATTACTTTATAAATAAATTATTAGAAAACTACTTTTACATTATCATCAAATTATTTTTCGAACGACATTAAAAATAATTTTTGAGTTATAATTAATGGGCCATGCTGTCCACAGTAGTTATTTCCTACTATAACTGTGACACTTAACTTGAAAATGACTTCTTAGGCAATTATGTTACACTGTAAACAAGCTAATGCAATCATTTGTTCTCGTAAAGATTGTTTAGATTCATGTGTCATATCATAAAGCATTTAGTTCAACTAAACATATAGATACAAGTATATTTTTTAGGAACAGAGAGCATCGGATGAATTTTAACAACGTATAGATGTTTTACGAAGTAACAATCGATAAATCAAGGCAAGATTAATGAGAGCAGGGCTCGAAAAAAGGTTGGCTTTTCTCGAATGAAAATTAAACCCAGGACCTTCCGTTTTCGCAATGTATACTCTTCACACTAAGTCATTGAAGTCTATATGTACATTTTATTACAAGCCGTTCCTATACCTTTATCGTGATTACTAGTGCGATTTTCTGATTTCGCTCCAGCTGTAATAAAAAGTGTACAACCTAACTTTCTTATTACTATAATTTTCTTATTCGTACAATTAAAATATAATAGAATAAGCAATCGCTATCTTATTTGAAATTCAATATTAGTACTTAAGTGCATCCAATGTAGTTTGTTGAAGGTTTAATACTAGTGTATAAAAATAAATATTTTTAAAAAATATTTAATCATTTCAAATAATCCTTATTTGCGTTAAATAAGCAAATTTGAAATCTTCTACAGTGAATGAATTAAATGAAATTTAATAGAACACGAAAGACAAACATTTGTGAAAGCAGAAATGGTCGAAGGACGGGAGCGAGTACGATTAATGTAAAAGATGTAGCGTACGAGAGTATATAGTGCGCAGATGTTCGCATGTGTGGCAATGCGAACACGAGTATTTCTGGCAATTGCGGATAATTGGATAGAGTCATGCAAGCGTAGCTGCAGAATTGAACAAGGGCCCTTTAATCGCAGCCGGAACGCTATGTGCAAAGTGAGCACCGGAATAAACGAGAGAGAATAGCTTAGCATTTGCCCAATCTTGTTGCAGACTGACTATTGATTCTCGCTGATTTTTCCTTATTTCTAATAAATTATATTTTACGAATTTTTTAATTAAAGTTGTTTATAAATTTGTCGATAAAATATTATTATTATTAAAAAGCGAATACCATCATTATTATTTTATACTATATAATAATTTAAATCGACAAACACACATTTCAGTATTTCAGTTTCATGATTTATTGAAATAACTCAGTAAGGAATTCACTAAATTTTATAGGTTTGGTATCGGAGTTAAATTTTAGAAGCGTCTTCCCCTTTCTATTTTTATTACCACGTTTTTATTAACTCGCTTTCAATCTTGTCTGTCTGTTAAGGTGGAATTTTAAAATCGATGTTTAACTAATTTCCCGATGAGCTAGAGGCTTGCGGTTTGAAGCATTGTTTAGGTCTTGGATGACAATGCAATAGTATTAAATAAAAATAACACTAAAACTAATTATAACACTCTTATATATACACGCGCGCACACACACAGCCATGGACACAGACACGCACACACACGCGCACGCACACAAACAGATATAGACACACCCAGTCATTGACTAAAAAGCAGTAAATAATTATTTAAATAAAAAAAAATTTTTAAAAACCACGTTTTTAAAATGTACTGAAAAGTATAAAATAATTTTTCCTTACAGATTTATGACCCCATATAGATTCCTCACTCCATACAGATTATCCTGAAAATTCGCGAATGTGAATTTTTAATAGCTGTGATAATACTTGTAAGATTTGAAACGAAAAACGTGGGGCGCATGAAATAGATAGCAATGACGAGGGCAGAGAGTAGCTATCGTTAAGAATAACTCATACAGCAGTGCATATAATTTGCAATAGAATAAAATTGTTAGTGTCTTAGGTGAACTATTCATGCGTCAACTATCTATCGCATGCGCCCCACGTTTTTCGTTTCAAATCTTACTAGTATTATCAGAGCTATTAAAAATTCACATTCACGAATTTTCAGGATAATCTGGATGGAGTGAGGAATCTATATGGGGTCATAAATCTGTAAGGAAAAATTATTTTATGCTTTTTACATTTTAAAAACGTGGTTTTTAAAAATTTTAACTTTTAACTTCACACTAAAGTGTAGTACGTTATTAAATTATTAAATAAGAATCTTAAAACAGAAAAATACGACAAATGATTAAATATTCTTATAAATGTTGAATAACCTTTCAGAACATATCCTGATAAAAATAATAACTAATTTCTAGTTATAGTAAGCAGAAATTATAATTTTGTTTGAAATACAAAATCATCTTCCATTTAAATAATTTTTGTTTACAACGATAAGAAATTAATTTACGTACCAATAAAAAATTAAATTAGTATGCTTTCTTTTTACAATAGAAAGATATTTCCTTTATTTTAATTGCAAAAATTCTTAGAAAAACGAAATTACATAATTTGAGTTTATATTTAATTAGTGCAATAAATTATATCTATCTTTAAGTATCTAAAAATTGATTTATTATTTCCTTACATTTAAAAATCTAGACTTCAGCAATAATACTTTATAGTTTTATTTATTTTCTTAATTATATGTAATTTTCCATTAATTTTCCATGTATTTAGTTTTCCATAATTCAATTAAGTAATTAATTAATTAATAATAATAATAAAATTTATAATAAATTAAACATATAATTCTGGACACACTGTAATTTTTTCGGTTGATTTTCTTTATTTAAGAATATAATTCACTTTATTACTTAAAAAGAAAGGCAATTAAATCCGCCGAAATAAAAACTGTCAAAGTATATTTTAATCTGCTGAAGATTGCTTTTATTACCTTAATATTAAATTAACGAAATATTTGACTATTTAAATACTTAAAATTAACTCGCTATTGAATAGAATTCTCCAACAATTTGAATAATTAAAATCCGCTAAGAATGAAGTCTTGAGGCTTTCTGATACAAATTTTATTCTGATTCAAATACAAAGGTGAATTTCTGTACGACAAGCAGTTTTGAGAAAGTTGACTCTTTAATAGTAATCAAGATAAATCTAGCAATACCTTCAATTATAATTCATAATTAATTATAATGAAAAATGATTATTACGATTTTTAAATAAAAAGATTGTACAACTATACGATTATACGATTTCTTATATGAGAAGACTACATTGATCGTCACGAAATATTCAGACTTAAAAATATAAGACCTTATGACATATTTGAAATATATTTAAATATAACAAAATTTCATAACTCCTTCCATCTGACTTTTTCTTAGAGAAATCTTACGTTGTGAAACGAATACAAAAAGTTCTTAATTGCGCACGAACGAATCAACATGTCGCCCGAATGGGCTATTGGCAACATAGCGCAAATGTGTCACACTATGTTTTTGTATCAGAAATGCGAGTAAAATGCTTTTACAGTCCTCTAACTTCAAAATTGCAACTTAGATGCGATTTTTCGGCTGTACAATATCGTAAGTACCTGTTACGAAAGGTAATTATATATATCTTGTGTGACTTTCGGCCTCGCTTCACTCAGCCAAAAAATGTCGCACGATCTAAATAATTACCTTCCGCCCCAGGAACGTAACATACTATTGCAGTTATGCGTTGCAATGTTTCATAACGTGCGCTATGCGAAACTTTCCATTTACCACACATAAAACAGCTACAAAAAATAGTACATATTAATATTACTCTAATTTTAAAATCACAACTTTGACATGATTTTTTCGACTCTTGTGGTATAAAAAATATATAATAACTATAGTTCAATTATGAGTAAATTAATTTGTATCTAGTAAAACGGTTTTTGATATTCCGTGGGGAATGCTCGATTTCACGTAAGCATATATAAAAAGACCTCCGATAATAGTATTCACATTTCGATAGTAGTGCGAAATAGTACATTACGCATCTAGGGAGGTAAAAGAATTTTACCTCCCGCGGTGCGTATACTATTTTCCGCTACAGCGAGGCCGAAATTGCCAACTTTCTGTTTGACATTAGGACGGGAAGTTGGCACTTTCGGCCCGCTGTTGCGAAAAAGTGATTTCAGCCTTGCGCGAGCGTTTGCGGCTGAGCGAAGGGGGGGGGGGTGAAAAGGCCACACGAGGTTGAAATAACCTTCTCGCTTATGATTGTATCGAACCGTGTTCTTCAATACAACGCGCACAAAGTCAGATTTAGCATACGCCTTTTTATTCGAGTGTGCGCGAAATCGAGCTTTGCGCATGTAGTATCAAAAAGTCATTTTTCATGTAAGTAGTATGTTTAAAAAAAACATCTGTATCAATCAATTAGTTATGCATTTCTATCAAGTAGACTTCATTAAAATATGCAAGAAACGTGTAAAAAAACATGAATCTAGAATGACTTTTAGAGTTAGAAAATTAAATGAAAAAGTAGAATTTTCAAGTTCTTCAAGAGTAAGCTTTAATGATTTAGTGTTGGAAGAGGGACGAGAGATTGGTCAAGGGAAAATTGGGCTCGCAAAGGAGAGCGATAGGGCTTTGGAAGCGAAATAAAAGTACATGAGATTCAGGTTGAAATTGATGAATCGAGGGGCAAGAGGGAAAGAGAAAGAGAGAGAGAGAGGGGGGGCGAAGAGGGGCTATTTATGGGCTATCGGTAGCAGAAGCGAAGTAGAAAGCGGACTTTCAAGTCAGCCATTGGTGGCGCTCTCTTACGAGGCCTTGGACAATCAATAGTGGCCGAGAGCACGCACGGCTGGACGCGTGTATAGAACGCGAGTAGGCAGCATCAGGAGACGCCGCGAAATGTGTACTTTCAGGAGCTAGGGATTAGGGCGCGGCGGCGTAGCCAGCGGAGGTATGAGCGCGAGAAGGAGAGACTTTAAGGGGGAGAGAGAGAGCGAGAGAAAGGGGGAAAGAAGCGAGTCTACAAGGGCGAGGCCCACTCGGACGCGCGCTAAACTCGAGGAAGGGGGTAGGAGAGAGAAACGGAGGGTCGATGCAGCGCCCCTGGAAGACCAAGGTCCACTCTCACTTTGCCGCCGCGGCCGCAGAGCCTGCTGTCTACAGCAAGACCAGGAGGGAGAGCAAGAAAGAGAGAGAGAGAGAGAGAGAGCGGGAGAGAGGGAGTCAGTGAAGAGGAGAGGGAGAGCAGGAAGAGTAGAGCGGAGCAAGAAGAAGGATAACAGCGGGGAAGAGCGGAGGAGTGAAAGGAGTAGCGTAGGAGCCGAGAGCGAGCGAGCGAGCGAACGAGCGAGCGAGAGAAAGGGCGAAAGGACAAGGACGGAGAGAGCGAGAGTAAGGGCAAGAGCGAGAAGGAATCGAGAGCGAAAGTGAGATCGCTCCCTGGGAGCCAAGGGCTGAAAATACTAAAGGGTTCTCTTCTCCTCTCCGCGCTCCTCGCCACCCTCGCCTCCTTGCTCTGCTCGCGACCCTGCTCGGCCCTCGCTATATACTCTTCGCTGGGCCGCGCCACCCAGAGAAAGTGAGCAGTGGCGCGCAACCCTCAAGGATAATATTATTCTAGAAAACAACGCTGTCCAAATAAACAAGCTCATTTTCTTGCATTCGATTCTTTTCTCGAATTCCGGCTCAAGCCCTAAAGCTGTACAATATTAAAGACGCTCTACTTTTCCTACACTCAGCTTGTCTAACTCTTTCAAATATTTATCGTCCTAATCTCTACGACTTTCAAAGGAAATCAACTTTTCAGCTCCGATGCTAATTCTGGAAATAAAGAATTTATCATATATGTTTATTTTAAAATAAGTTATTATTTCTTAAAGATGATACCGTAAGCTTAAAGTTCGTTGATATTCCCGTATATATACAGCGATTCTGCAAAAGCTTTGAAAAGCTTTCGAGCTTTCGACTACTAATCAATTTAACTTAAAGTAGAAATTCCAAAGGGTTCTAGGAATAAGGGAAAAGCAAAGAGGCCCGCGCGAAGTGGGCTAAAAAGCAAGTCCACGGAAAAGTATCCTTAAAGCGTTAGAAAAGGTGAATTTGATTTTTCACGGCAAGCAATTTCAAACACGATATCAGCAAGCGCCCAAGAACTCGGAAAGAGCAGCGCCGGATAATCGTAGATTTGGCGCAGACGGCACGCCCGACGAAAGAGTCGGCTGGCATGCAATTATGCCGTTCACGCGAGGCTTACACACGCTTAAGCTCGTGCAAGGAATATCGCGTGGCGCTGCATCTACCTGCGCATGCCTACACAGCACGGCAATTTGAAAAACTGCCCTCGGTACGGTAAAAAAGAATAAAAGAAGAAAAGAGATAAAAAGCTTTATCTTAGCATCGCTCTATAAATACAGGCTCTCTTAGCTCTGCGTTAAGCGGACCCGCATTACCGACTTCAGGCACGCGCCAGGCTCTTATCTATCTTGCTCGGCTCGCCGCCATGGGCCGAGTTTTATTATCGCTCAAATGGCTTTTGATAATGGCAAGTTTATCGGTTGACTTATTAATTTTTATTAATAAACCATATTAATAAAGGCAACTACCCGGGAAGTATTACTGTTAAAGGGTTTTTTTTTCTATGCATTCTAAAGGTTTATTGAGAACGCTGACCGACTGAGTTCGTACATTCAATAAAATCTATTTTAGACGCAAAATTTATGTTAAAAAAGACATTCTACACAAGATTTTAAAAATTCATTTATAAACTCTCTAAGATTAAAAACTAAAATTGATTGAAAATTTTCATATACCCCTATTTTATTACCTGTAATTGTATGTGAACAAGCGTATGTGTGAGAGTTAGTGTATGTAAGTGTAAGCTAAGATTTAAAAATAAATCTTCTAGAATGAAGTTTCATGAAAAATTTATTAGATCCATCATAGAATATCGAAAAATAACTGATACGTATTTTTTCTTGTTTTAATGTAATGTGATTTTATTTTACACGTAACATCCCAATTAAGGGAATAACTTCTTGCATCAGGAAGAGTATTTGTTTAAAAAATTGGCAGTCGATTTAGAGATGATTTCCACAAAATCAAATAGGAATCTTCTTGAATCAAATAGAACGAAAGCAAGAAAAGTTTCTTCATATACCTATCGGATTTCTGTTAAATCCCAAATTAAAATGAAATTATTATAATACAAATGGATTCTACGTGTAGCCAAAATAATTTTCTTTTGAACTTGACCTTTTAAGGGCGGGAGTGGTCGAAATTTCGACCACCAATTTTGTCAGGTACTCGAAGTGACGAATTCTTTGATTTTGTCTACAAATATCCAGAGAAAAAAGTCCAATTACAGCGTGAAAATCCCCGTCCTAAAGAGGTTGAGGAATTCATAATGTACATTATAATTGCTTTAAGTAATCTTTAAGACTTGAAAAATTTAGTATATACGCTTAAAATATTTGAATCGATATAATAATATACAAGAATATTAAAAGATATAAGTAGCGGAAGTAATTTGTAAGGCAGTGTCTATTGATGACAAGAGAGGATTATGATCTTATAAGTTTTCTTGTTCCTATTCCGGCAACCCTTCAAGCGGAAGAAGACAGACCACAGGACAACTTTATTAGAGTCTCAAAGAGAAAAAAAAGGTGGTGCTGTGGATGAGAAGCCTCGACACTAGCGATGCTTGGAGATCAAGGAGAGGAGAAAGTTTGAGGAGGGTCTCCTTTAAGAAACTCGGCAACAAAGTCGCTTGAGCAGCGAAAGCACCGACAGCAGCAGCGTTACCAGCGCTATATGTATATAGGCATCTATAGCCGTAGGTCAACGCCTCTCTCTCTCTCTTTCTCCCTCCCCCCCCCCTCTCTCTCCCTCCCTCCCCCCCTCTCTCACCCTCTCTCTCTCTCTCTCTCTCTCTCTCTCTCTCACTTCTGCGCGGCAGGGAAGAAAGCACTGAGGATGCTCGGAATGACGTAAAGACATTCGATTTCCCTAGCTTTTCAATCTAGTTGAGCAATGACCCTTTAACAGACTTATTTTTCTTTCTTATAATACGACACTTAAAAGTCAAACTTTAGCGTAACAACCTCTCAACTTCTGGTGATATCTATTTACAAGCTTTGATTTATATATAGATGTATGTTTGTGTGTGTGTGTGTGTGTGTGTGTGTGTGTGTGTGTGTGTATGTGTGTGTGTGTGTGTGTGTGTGTGTGTGTGTGTGTGTGTATATATACAATTTTATGGAGAATTACAATAAAAAAATGTTATGTCTACAATTTTGTAAAAATGTTTTACTTGGGCTGACGAATCTGAAGGTATAATTGTTGATGGAAGGTCAAAGTTTGGGCTCCTAACCAGCTTTATCATTTTTTATTCGACTTCAAGTTCACTTTTCTCTACTATATTGATGGAATTTCGCAAAAGTTGTATAAAAGCTATTTGTTTGCAAATTTTATATTTTCAAAAAAAAATGTATTCAACTCGCCTAAAATCATTTCAGGACAAAATATAAGAGTGATTGATAGTTCGAATCAGGACCTTAATAAACCAAAAGGATAGCTCATTATTATTAAATATATCATTGTCCTGAAATGGCACTCAAATTGTTTTTCCCTCAAAAAATTTAAAATATTATAACCCACTGCAACGAGTTTATATATTTAATAACCTTGAATTTAAAAGTACCAAAAATAAAAGTAATAAGTTTAAATTAAATACAATTTGGTATAATATTTTTAAGTAACCAGGAGAGTGTCTGAGGTGCGGGTCACAGATCTTAACGAAACTTTGGGATATGTTTTTAGGTATCAAAAAATGAAGAAAGCCGCAGCCTTGCGGTCTAATGCTTCGAAAAACTCAACTTATGCGCGTTTGAAGTCTTATTTTAAAGAAAATGTGGAAGTAGAGCTTCTGCTTGAAATGTGAATAATTCGGTCTAAAAATGTCCTTAATAAATTTTCAATAGCTGGAATCATAGTAGAGAAAGCAAGCTTTAATTTGCCGTTTTCAAATTGAGCAACGAAAGTACCAAAAATGATCACCCTGCGAAATTGAATGATTTTTGGTGCACATTTGTTTCTTAACTTAAAACAAACATAACTTTGGTTCTAATTGTTATTTCTCAATTTTGAAAACGGCAAATTAAAGCTTGCTTTCTCTACTATGATTCCAGCTATTGAAAATTTATTAAGGACATTTTTAGACCGAATTATTCACATTTCAAGTAGAAGCGCTTCTTCCACATTTTCTTTAAAATAAGACTTCAAACGCGCATAAGTTGAGTTTTCCGGAGCGTTAGATCGGATGGCTGCGGTTTCTTCATTTTTTGATACCTAAAAACATATCCCAAAGTTTCGTCAAGATCTGTGACCCGCACCTAAGTGACTCTCCTGGTAAGAACAATTTTAATCAAGTAAATATGTATATATATATATATATTACATCCAATTAGGAATCTTGAATCAAAAAAGGATAATATGCCAATTGCAAACAAAATTTAGAAAAGAAACATACATTTTTCCAAAAATTTATGTTTTCTATGAGATATTTGAACGCAATGATTACCATTTTTGAAAAAAGTCAAACATTTAATTATTTTAATGTTCCTATAGCTTTTTATTTAACCCCTTTGATCTTTAGACGTGAAAATTTCTTTTTAGACTACTCTTATTTGAAACACGATAGGATGGCTTAAGACTAAATAAAATTTTTGAGCTGTTAATTTCAACTGAAATATCCCGTGTATATATTCATTATAAATAAGTGACAAAGACTCACGGGCTAGGTAGAGGACCAAATTAAACTTGTTACGACTAAAGTTTTAGGAACAGAATTTTGCCAGATAAAAACTTGCTCATAGAAAGCGGTATAGCGGCATATTCACTCCAGGTACATGTATACACAAATTATGTTTTTATGATATGCACATTATACCTTTTCTTTAACATTAAGCTACGATCCAAGATACGAACTTTTTATTCTTTTTATTTTATTCTGACTATTAACGTGTTATTAAGACTTTTATTTTTAGCAACTCGTTTAACTTTTCTCAGCCTTGTTTCCTTTTAAAAACTGTTTAAGTAAAAAGTTAACTAAATAAGAAAGACTAAAAATTTAAATTTTCTATAAGATATCTGAACGTAAAAATTACTATTTTTGGAAAAAGTGAAAAAATTTAATTTTTTAACGTTCCTACAGAACTATTAACCCCGTTGACCTTCAGGCATAAAATTTAAATTTAATACTTAAACGCGTACATACGTAGACAAAATTGATGAAAAATGGTCTTCTTAATACTCCAATCCTTTTGCATTAAAACAACAGAAGCAATGGCAGCAATAATTCGTCAATAATGCAAGAGCGAGCTTCGCTAAATAATTCAGGCAATTATGCTAATTCGGCCAGAAAATATTTAAGGGCGCGCGGACAATCAAAAGAGCGAAATAAACGAGCAAAACTTTTGGGAAAAGATTTGTTTTTGTCTTGAGGTTAAAGTAGCAGTGTCTCACACGACGCGACTTCCAATTTCTTAAGCCTTATTTATCTTTAATTCGCGCTTGCTTTCTTGAGACGTCTTATTGCAGCTTGCCGGCCGGTCGCTCGCCAGAATGTGCTTTCTCGCGTACGTACGAGGTACAAGGGAAAGGATAAGAGAGGGAGAGAGAGAGAAAGGGACTATGCGAGAGTCAAGCAATCCAGCTACAGCAGCACACTCGCCCCGTGCTGTAGCTGGCCCGGCGTAGCGTGAGATTCTTCGAGCCAAGGTGAAATTGACCGATGATCCGGGGCTCTCAACTACAAGCTCCGTACGACTCGACGAATAGCTGGAAAATCTTAAAGCTCGCAGGAACTTTTAAAATTACAATAATAGTCAAAGAAGATTTCTTCAACCTTTTCATTATTTAGATTAGTTGTTTGAAGATCCTAGTAGGCAAAATACCTTTCCCTTGAAAGTTCAAATTGATATATTAAATAAGAAGCTCCTAATATACTTATTTATTTGAATAAATTCGATACAAAATATGTCTTAGTATTTATGTCTAACAGATATTTCTTTGGCATTACGTAAAGATAATAAAAATATCACATCAGTTATTAATGACAAAGGTTTCTTTTTTTATGAAATCTCCTTACCAAATAAAAGCTTGTTTTGTTTTATTTTTAACCGACTACAAAAAGGAGGAGGTTATACGTTCTTACCGTATGTTTTTTTTTTT
>JAPYZA010003596.1:0-19862 GCA_030522685.1 Eupelmus azureus | reverse complement strand
TACCATTAACATGCAATCAATACGAAATTTTGATGATTTGTCTCGAAAATCCCCACGGGAAACTCCACGAATTTAAAGTATATTATATATAGATTGAAAAGGAAAAACAACTTTTGAGATATTAAATTTTAATTGTTCAATAAACAAATAATAATTCATTTGAAAATATCAGAAGGCCGTATTTACACTATAAAATTTGAACACAATAAAATATATATAATTTAAAAATTGAAAGTATGGGAAAACCAAATTAATAATATAAATTAAATGATGATTTATAATATGTTTGCACGTTATGTGATTATCTAAAATTAGGTAAATTATATCATCTTATAGTGCCTGAATAAACTATTTTTTTTATTTAATAAGTTGTAGAATAATTCCTACATAAATATAAACGTAAATTTTGATTCTAAATTTTTTGGTTTTACATCGTATTCAACATAAAATAAAAGATTTACCAATCCTATAAGACGATACAGGAAAGCTCGCTAACTTATATAATAAAGAACTTAAAAAGTTTGCTTTCAAACGCATAGAATCGATCGTATCATTCATTAATACTTTATTATGAAATTTTATATAAAACTCTTTTTTAACTTTTCTATAATTTCATTTACAATTAAATATTAAGTATTCTTATTTACTTATACTAAATAACTGCTTTTTTGAAGTAATAATTTTAATTTATTCAAAAACTCAACCTATTTGAAGAATACTCATCATTTTATGTTTTTTTTACAGGCCAACCTTACTCTACGGTATTATTACTTGGTCCTACTACTCGGCCACCGAGAAAGTGTTCATCGACATGTTCCCGACGATTCTCACGTACTTGGAAATCGAAGCACTGGAGAACCTCGAAAATCTTTACGCCCCGGTGATTCTCCGGCTATTCACGATATCGCTATCAGCATTCTTTGCCCTTATTCTCCTGCCCATCGCGCCCTTGCGCTTTCTCTTCGTGGCGACCTACTTGAACGTGTTTTTGAAATCCAAGGAGTTGCTGCAAGTTCACTGGGCGGCTTTGCAAAAGGAGCGTAAAATATTGAGCAAATATCGACAGGCCACGATCGAAGAGATCCGAGCTTTCGACGACGTCTGCGCTGTCTGCCTATCGCCATTGAAGAAAGCTCGGGTCACGCCGTGCCAACATCTTTTCCACGCGAGTTGTCTTCGGCAGTGTCTCAAGACTAGTGACAACTGTCCTATGTGCAAGAGGGAGCTTTCCTTTACTTGAGTGGCAAAGGGCTTGGCTAGGTTTATTGGACCTTGTGTATATATGGACTTTGTTTTTAAGAGTAAATTATTCCTATTGCTCCACTCACTGTGATATGATTATGATTAGATAACTTTTTTTTTATTTTGAATGAAACTTGGCATCTTTTTTTAAATGTCGTTTTTATGCTTTAAGTTATGAAGTATATATTGTTAGATTGTTAGTATTTAAATATATTGTATAGAAAATGAAATAATTGAACATCTTAAAGAGATTGTTTTTTTAACAATTTTTCAAATATGTATTATAATGAAACGTTTGTATATACAAGTATAAGTATTTTTTACCCACAAATAAAATGTTTCGGGAAAAAGTCGATTTTTTAATTTGAACAACTAATAAATCACATAAAATGTTTTCACACTAAGTAGCTGATACAAAATTTTCTCAAGTGTGCATGATTTCTATATTCAAATTTTATCTCATGTTTCTCCTTCAAATTTCCTAGTAATATCTATATATTCACCATCTGGTGAATCAAACTTCTTTATTGGGGCTGTACGTGCAGGTCCTTTTGCAGTATATGGTAGTAATTCAGGATCAATCTAAGAAAAAAAATCATTATTACTTTCTGATTTCATTACATTACAGTTGAAAAACTATTAATTTTACCTGAATTGCTGACTCATAAAGTTCTACTGAAGTAGCTTTTAATTCTTCAAGAGCTTTTTCTTGAGCCATTATCAATCGATCTATTATTTGAATAGTTTCTTTATGTTCTTTCGTTTTATACTTGTTCCATTCTTTAAACAATTGAGCTCTGCCTTCCAACTGCTCAGCAGTTAGAATTGGCTTCTCTCTTTTTCGATACCTATAAAATTTCAAAAAATGAGCAACTGAAGAACCAATAATCAATAACAAGAATTAAAATTGAATCATACTCGAATTCATCCTGCATCTTTAATGATATTTCTAATTCAGCTATAGGCTTTAATTGCTTAGCATGTTTTTCTAATTTCCTTATGGCCTTTTCTAATTTTCTCCGCCTACGCTCTTCTTTAGCTCTGATGATTGCTGGATCAATCCTTTTCTTCTTCTTTAGAGGTTCTGCGCTGTAATAAAAAAAGTGATAATAAATATGAATAGACTGTTCTAAAATAAAAGTCGATAGATTTTATAATAAAATACGTTTTGAATTTTACTTACTATAAAACGTTTGTCACATTCAAATATAATGGAGTACTTATATAAATATTTCGAGATGGAACAAGAACATTGTTTGTCATGAACCTTTAACAAATTATTTCAATTATAAATAATTTTTGTAGATTTAAAAACATTACAAAACAATTGTTTTGAAATACCTTGAAAATACGTTTATAATTCCAGTGTTGAACATGTTTACTTTTAAAACTAACTTCAATCTCAGCTGAATACGTTAACAAAAGTCATTATAAAAAACGTGAGTACTTATTTTTATAATAATATTTAAATTACTTTAAAGTAATCTAACGTTATAACCTCCAAACTTTTTCATGAGGAATAACTAACCCAATCTCATATAAGATACAATTGTATCTTTTATCTTAGATAACGATACTTTTCGTTATACAGTCAATCGCAGAGGAATCGCAACGAGATTAAAACTTACGTATGTTATCTCGAATCATCTTATAGATTCTTTTAGATGAACCGTACCGAAAACCGTGGAGATTCTAATAACATTGCTATCCGGCGAAATTTTTTCTGCTTAACACAAAAGTACAACCATCTCAAGTTAGAAATAAAAAACAATGTTTAAGCAAAAACTCAAAGCTCTTAATTATTTGGAATGGGATAAAGTCAATGGAAATGGTAATATACAATGCTTAATTTTATCACTGAACTAAATTAACCTTTATGACTAATTTATTTACATCAACTTAAGCAATTTCAATATGTTTATAATGATTTTTTATATATTTTAGATCAACAACATGTCAAAAAATTAGTACCTTGGTTAGAAGACCAAAAAATTCGCCACTACAAAATTGAAGATCGTAAGGGTTTACAAGATATTAACTCTAATCAATGGGAAGCGGCCTTTGAAAAATATCTTGCAGATGTTGGTTCTCCACAATTTGAGACTCAATTAGAGAGGCTTGAATGGCTTATAAGTTTAGCTGTACGATTAGAATTTGAAGATAATTGTAAGTGGTTGTAACGTTCATCATTAGAAATTTTAAGAATATAGTATATATTAAATATATTTTATTCATAAATAAATGATTTTGCCTATAGGTCAAAAATATAAAGCAGTTACTAAAACGAAAGGTAAAAGTGAAGCTGCACCTAACATTAAATCCACAAATCCATTGGATAGTTTAGACTGTGAGTATTATCATTTTTTTTTTTATTAATACTTCTGTCTATTAATTAAAAAAATTAATTTCTTTCTAGTTCAAAGTAATGATTTCAAAAATGGTGTAAATGAGTTAGCGAAATTATTAAGCATACCACAGCATCCAAATCATTTAGTGACCCTTGATGCTTGTAGTAAACTTATTTGTAAGAGGTTGAATACAGCTGCTGTTCAAAATCCCAACTCAGTTATTGTTAAAGGAAAGCCTTTTCCTATTATGGAGACTGATCTTGGATTTAACATGGGTGATACTGCTTTAAATAATGCTGCAAAAGTTCTAAGTTTATTGTACATTCAAGATTTAAGAAATTTACAGACTCAAATTAATGAATCTATTGTCAGTGTTCAAAATATCACTGCTAATCCAAAAACTGATACAAAATTAGGCAGAGTTGGAAGATAAATAATTTATTTTAATTATCTTATTTGTAAAATTTTATAGTAATTATTTCTTATACTACTCTTACTTTACTATTTTAATATTATGTGTGCTACAGAAATAAATATCAATTACTAATTTGTAAATAATGAATATTTATTTAACTACATATATAAATGTCACATTTCAGTTAGTTTTTACAAAACTGTTTGGAATGTTCGTGAAGCTTTGATTGGTGGATACAATTACTTTTTTAAAAAACAGTTAAGTTTACAGATAATCTTAGTAGATACATTGAGCATTTAAGTTTCAGATAAGTTTATACAGTGTTTTGAATTTATTAACATGATAAAAAATGCAATATTATATAGATTTGGCAATAGAAATGTATGATAAAATAGCTCATAGAACTGCTCTTTATACTTTTTTTTCTACATAAATGTTTGTGATGCATAAAAATAGTATTAATATTGAAATTTTATATAAATATTAAAATTACATTTACTATAAGAATCCTCTTTACTTTCACTTTATAAAATTTGTATTTCCAAGTCTTTTATGAATTTCAAATATGTTTACTCTTTATATAAATATAGGAAGCAGTATTACAAAGTTTGAAAAATTTTACTCAAATACTTGTATGTTGTATTCATTTTACTTTAATGAGCAATTGTTATAAAAATTTGAAGTAGATTGTTATAATATTATGGAAAGCGTACATTTGTATTTGATTACCCATTAATAACAACATACATTTGTTTGACAAATATTAAGAAAGATTTTATCTTTACTTTATATTTAAAATTCATGTTAGATTAAGTAATTTTTTTTATTTTAATAAAAGAGCAAAATCTAATTTTTGAATTTACGATACTCTACACTTGTCTCGTCTGATCCAAGGCACTGATTCTACTGCCTGATTTGGAGGCTCATCTTGAAGAGAAGCTTGTAATGCTCTAGCTAAAGCTTCATCTTCACTCATAGCACCTTGAAGGTTTCTAAATGAATTTGAATTGTTCCCACTACTACTGTTTTGTGCTGTCTTGCTTAAAGCATTTAATCTTTTAAGTCTTAAAGCTTCTTCTTTCCCCACACATGAATGATCAGTTGGATGTCTATGTTTTAAACAATAATTTTTACCGCAATCAGTACAGTTTACCCGAACAATTTCTTTAATTTTACACCCTTTCGATGAACACTTGTTGGAAAAAACTTTTCTACGATCTTTTCCATAATCTGATTTGCAGTCATTATCTATGTGTAATCCTACAGCTACATCAGGTGGATCCCCTCGTTTCGACGGAACAGGAGCATTGCACAATGGGCACACAGGTACTTGAACATCTTTTTTGTGAGCACTAGGACAAGAGTGTTTTAGGTAAGATATGTGGTCGGTACAAAAAATTGATTCACAAGCATCACATTTGAGAGGTAGAAAATCCAAGCGATTGCACGTCTCTTCTGTGCAATGCTCTCCGAGATTCGGAAACTCCATTGTTTCTGCAACTAAATTAAATAAAACAATATTAATATAATATAAATATTTGTATGCAAAAAAAATCTGACAAACATTTCGAAAAATTTTTAGCGTACGCGGGGTCGATCGCCGAGACACTAACGTTAAATAATAAAAACGTAACTTTCTTTTGCCAAAAGTATTAAAAAATAAAATCAAAATAAAATCAAAATAAAATACCTTTCAATTGAACTTCAGCAGATAATAAGATCTATGTTAACTAGTACTATTGCACAAGGAAGACTGTCAGCGAACTGCTTCTGCTTACGTCTGCCACGTTAGTATACGAAAAACTTTAGAAATCAGTACTTATATATACTTTCTTTTGATCTTTTTGCGTCATGCTATGACTAGTCATAACAAGCATATGAGCGACCATCAGCTAAGCGCAAACCTCGGAGCAAGTGTTGCAGTCATGATTCTTGAACCTTCCAACCATTGGCTACAAAATTATAAGTTTAAATTTGCAATAATAAAAAACAAAACACTACTGAACACAATACGGTGGAAAAATGGGATTGTAGGTTACGTTTCTCTAGTTGCGTATGCCACAGTCATCCTGCTTGCCACTGTGTATTTCTTCGAATTGTGTATCTTTGTCTAACGCTTGGAAAAATGCCCAATCATTGTCGAGTTCTCTACTTTTGCCACTGATGGTAAAGAAGTAACGATTATAATCGTAAATAATTGATTAAATAATTTGAATTTATATTTTTCTTAATTTATCCTTATATTTTATTTCAATGTTAAGTTTATACAAGATTTTTATTATTACAATATTTATTCGTGAAAATTATACATATAATATACAACTAAATTAATATAAAAATAATATCTATGTAATTATTTAAAAACAAGTAATACATTTAGTATTAAGTATTTTTTCAATCATTAAATTGATCTCGAAATGGAGGGAAATCCATGATTCTCGCTACTCCAAGTCCAAGAGATGCTATAACAAAAAAATTAAATCATGAAATTCTTTTTATATTTTAAATCAAATTGCATCATCTGATGATAGTCTATACTAAATTCTAGTAACATGCAAAAATACTAAAATAAATGAATAAAAAAAGTATCTTACTTCCTGCTATACATAACATTATTGCTTTTCCGACGGTTTTTTTAAATTGTCTAGAATGAAAGCCAATATAAAGACCTGCTCCAATAAGTCCAGTGCCACTTACAAGTCTACAGCCTGTACAGTCTCGATTTCTGTTAGACACAAAACTAGTGGTCTCCGTCATAGTTTTGTGGAAATTAAGATTACATATACATATAAATTATTACTATGATTATACTACGAGAAAAGTATTGTAAACAATTGAGGTAGGTTATGTGGTTAGCGGCATGCTTGTAGTTTGCCGTAGTCTGTTCTACCCCTGGAGTTTAGACTTTCTATGAGCTGGTAAGGTAGAAAAGAATATGTATATATATGTATACACACGTAAATAGTATTGCATATATAAACCACGAGACTTGGTACACACTTGCGTCTTGAATGCATGTATGTACATTTTATGAAATAATTAAAGCATATAAGTAGTTGCTGAATAAAATAAAGGGAATTAATTTTAAAAAACAAATTTATAGCAATCATTTATTTTGTTATTATTAACCAAAGTTTCATCAAAGTTGTATTGTACCTATTTGTTGGCTTAAAAATATACAATATACAATATTTTTAAAACAAAAGTATTCATTTAATACCACAGAAAAAAACACAAAAAATTATTACCATACAAACTAAATTCAGCTGTTTAAATTACTATACAATTTTGTCTTATGTTTAGTGAGTTACTTAAGATGGTAAGTTGTATAAAAAGTGATTACAGTGAATGATGGTGGACTAATCTTCTTGGTACAAATTCACTTTATGCTAAGAAACGACTTTTTTGACTTGTCTACCAAGCTTCTCTCAAAATAAATCACTTCATTAAGTTATAATACAGTTCATTATGAAATGACCAATATTCAACCAAGTTTTTAGTACTTGGACACAGCTCCAATTCTTAAAATGCAGGAAAATTGCATTATTCGATGAGTTTCTTGGCTCTGAAGAAACGTCTTAAGTAAAAGACTTGCCAAGTAGCTAAACCTAAGAGGCAAAACATTGAAAATATGCTGAAGTAAAGAACACGAGAATTTGTGGCCTCTGAAATTAAAAGAAAAACATGTGTTTACATAATCATATAATTACAAGTATATATTTTTCCACCATAATTTATTTACCATTTGTATCTCTCATTTCTTCTTCATTTTTGCGCATCCTGGCAAAATCTTGAACTATTGCTTCAGACAAATCTTCTAATCTTTTCAATTCAACTTCAATAGGTTTCAGTTTTGCTGCTTCTCCAATCTATCATGAATAAATATTAAAATACAGTAATTATTTTAACTTGTAAAAATTAAATTTACAAACTCAAAAACATTATTTGCAAATATTTATCCATGTATCTTTTTATAATAGCTTACAAACATATTTGTTTCTATTTGTAAGATTTATTAAAATACATTTAATCTAGTTGCGTGCCACTATAAACAACTTAATTCTGTTTGTTTGACATGCATTAATTTAACACAAATTTTGGGTGTTTTTAAATATGTAAGATAAACAATACAAATAAAGGTGAAAAATAAAAAAATAAGGTAAAACACAAATAATAAAAAGGTATAGGAGTTGTAGTTTTTAAAATAATAAATAATTCATTTTAGTGTAACATCATAAAACATGCTGTGTAAATAAATACAAAATTAAAGTGACTTTACCGAAACCTGCTCACCCATAAAAGCCACATAAAAGAAATCAAGAATTTAAATAATATATTGGAAAATTATACTAAATAATACTACTTTTTTAATTTCAACATTATTAAATACACTTACACCTTCGTAGCTTTTAGCTTCAATACCCTTCTTAACGTTTAATGATACTTCTTGCCTCATACCTCGCTGGTCTGAAAACAATATGGTTTTGAATGTTATAATAAAATTATAAGTATATGGCATTAAAAAATAACTATAATACATACTATTTGGTACATGTGATGTGAAACAAATTTCAAAGGTATCATACGTTTCAGTCACAAAAGAAAATTTGGATAATTTTCCTTGTTGCACATCATCTTTTTGAGCCAGAATGTGTCCTTTAGAGTCACGAGTCTAAAATAAAAATGAAATAAATAAAATAAGAAAAAAAATAGTTTTTCAGTTATTGAACACAAAGTAATAAAGGAAATGCATCAAATTTAATATTTTATTTTTTAATCCTCCAGAAGTAGCAGTGATAGACGGTATATCATGGAGGGGTTAAGTATACATAACCTACAACCGAGTAATTCACGTTCAAAAAAATATAATTACCACAAAGTCGACTTTCTGACCAGGAACTTCTGAAACCTCGTATTCACCGCTGACCAACACATTACCCTGTATTTCTTCTTTCAAGCACTTTTGTGCATTTGGTTCCATGTACCACATAATACATTGTGCGTAAGAAATGAGGAGGGTTAAACTAAAGATGGTTAAATGAAACTTCATGCTGAATTTGTTATGGCGGTCTAAATAATTAGTAAAAATGTATTGTTCTTTCTGCTTTTTGTTAAAAAGTAATTACTACAAATAAATTTAACACACGATCGTCAACATTGCGATGAGGTGGCACCTGAAAGTTTGTCTGATGTAGACAGCTGCTGAGGCGACTACTTACGCTGTGCTGTCTTGTATCTATACGTGGCTACGTCATCTCCGGACTCCGGCATTATTGCGGCTGCCGCGTACTACTCGATCGGCAATGAATGAAAAGTACGTTTATTAGTTTGCATCAAATTTAAAGTACTTATAAAGTTCTGCTAATTTTTTCAAACAAAAAGAAATTACACATGTATTATCAAAACAATTATTTTCAAGATCTATTTTTTAAATTAATTAAAATAAAGCTTGCACGTAATTTAAAATTGTAGATATGATTTTTTAATTAGAAAATTATAATTAGATCATCCAGAAGACAAACAATAATTAATAGAATAAAAAATTATAATACTGTGGTAATAACGACTTATTTATGGCACATATGTCGGAATTTAGTGTTATTTTAAGAAATAAAGGTATTAATTTTTAATTTTTGTCAATTACTTTTTTTATAAATTTAAATCATTGAAAAAATTTAAGATGTTTGTTTTTCTATTATAATAACTAATAAATCAGAAATTGACCATAAAATCCCCTGTTATTATAACTAATAAATCAAAGCTATATACATTTAAGAAAGTTTCTTTTATTAAGTGCTTGTGCATGTTTAAAAATTATCCAAGCCACGTAAAAGACTATAAAAAAAGTAAAATTTTAAAAGTACTTTAAAAATTATTTTTATTAAATGATTGCCATTTGAAGCAGAAAAAGAATAACAAAAACATTTTAAGTCATTTTTTCGCAAACAGTTTTGTAAATTTAAATTTAAGTCTTAATACAATGTCCTTATTGCCTGGCTTTTATCAAAAAATAAAATTTTGAAAATTAAAAAGTTAATAAAAAATAAAACCGAATTGAGACTTACTATAAAATTTATTTTCGAGACGATTTCACACTAAAAAATAAAACAGAACAAGATTTTGCTGGTAACAATTGTTTAAAATATATTCTAAAATATAGTGTGAAAACTATACTTCCTGTTCCACTATATCACACACTTCCATACATTTTTTAAAAATAATATATTCCGATTTAGACACCTCATGGTATGAGACTAAAAAATCGATTTCTTCAAGATTTTTAAATATTTAAACAAAAAATTCAATTTAATATTTTGCAATAAAATGGTTCAAACCACAAAGACTTTTAATGACCTTCTTATTAAATATAAAATTGTTAATGTAAATATGATATTTTAATTATAATAATTAATTGCTTTAAAGAATCAAAAGGCCTTTATCGATTTTTTTCATACTTTTTAAATAAAATTTATTTCATTTAGATTTTTTAGAGGATTTTTAATCTGTTATTTATCAGCTCAAATTATATGCTTAATTAATTGTTATTGATGAAATCAACGTTTTATTTTATCGAAGATAAAACTTTATTTCATAAATTTAAAGAGAATGACGTGTAGTACGTTGCTGAAATTATACGTGAAAAAAATGTTGTATAAAAAAACTGTTTCTTTTTTATTTAAAAAAATAAATTTCAATTTTTTTCTTTTCTTTTTTAAGGATTTCCTTTATAAATTAATGAATGTAGAGATATGATTTTTATTAAGAGGTTTAATCATGCGTCCTTTCTTCGATGTATCGAGAATAAAATAAAAATAATGCTTAATAAACAAATATAAAATAAAAGAATGTTTTTTTTTTATCTTTATTTACAGATATAAAAATAGGTATTAAGAAATTAAGGATAAAATAAAAACTGATGAATTTAACTAACAAACTATTTAATTTTTAAATGTATTTACATTTGAATCGTTCATATTGCAGCTGTTTTTCAAGATATACAATAAAATGTAGCATTTCATTACAGTAATAAAAATTGTTTCTTAAATAAAATTTGGTTTCAGTGACCAAATTATTTTTAATAATCAGTCTCTTCTATCCCGTAACGCAATTTCTTCCTTAATTGTTTGTTCTTTTGTTATTGCAGTAGTTTGATTGCGATTCATCAAAGCAGGATTGGCTACTGCTATGATGTTATCTCCACATGAAGCAATTACCTATAATAGATGACAGAAAGTTTTTTAATCAAATACAACAATTTTTATCTTTTTTTAAGAATATTGTTTCTTGATACCTTCAAGTTAAAGTCATTTTCTTTATCCATCATACAAGAAGCGTCGTCTTCTTCGACAGCAACTCGATTTTGTACATCCTGCAAACATATAACGTAGTTAAAATTATAATTATATAATCAATCAGCACTGAAAAACCTACGTGTATCATCGGTGCCGGAATAGAATTATCTTCATCGCCATCCTCGCCTGCACCGTCATCTGTATCCATGCCAAAATTATCGTCACAGTTATCGTCATTGCAATCGTCCCATTCGTCGTCGAAAGAAGAGTAACAACCATCCGAGTCATCAAGTCCCTCGACAACTCCATCCAAAACTATATTACTACTATCACTACATGATTGCCAAACTGGACTGAAATAAAAGTTAAAGAATAATTACGAATTCCTCTCAATATAGGGGAGTAAAATTATATAATCAATTTGACTCTCTAACCTGGATATAGATTTATGTCCGATTTTGGAAGGTCGCCGTCGTCGCTGTCGTTTCCGATGGCGGTTTTGATGTATTTGTATTGAATTACTATCGGAATCTATGACTACTGCACCGCGATGGTAGTTAGTGCACCTTGATCGGGTACTTTCCGCCTAGAACATGGACGTATCTGCTACAAACGGTATCAAGCGATAAATTGAAAAAGGAAAGGAACAATTAATGCTCTTATGAAAGAGTAAAGTATAATTATGTGTTAAAGTAACGTAAAATCCTTCTTGTTCATAACAATAGAAAATACGAAAACCCATTTGTTTTGCATTTAATTTTCAATTTTCGGATAATTTCTCAGTCGCCATATTTTTGAAAAATTGAAAAGTAAATGGTAAAAAATTCAGGATTCTTTATATGACAAGGAGGATTTCACATCGCCATAGAGAATTATTAATATTTAAAGTTTCATGCATATTCTTAATTTTCACTACAGACGCCAAAAAAAGCCATCAAAATTTCATCGATCCAAATTAATAAAATATCATGCATTTCATATAAAAAGTTTTAGTCATTTTAGAAACATCTACAGTCCACAAAGAAAAGTTTTTTCCCAAACTACATCATCATGCTTTGGCCGAGCCATGCACACAGCACGCGTGGAAGACTTTTGTAAATAATAAATGTTGTTAGCAAAGCTCTACCCTGCATACTTGACCTTTTTCACAGATCCATTAACTGCGGCAGTTAGCGGGCGCAGTGTTACAGGGCGTTCGTAGCGAGTCGCGAGGAGTCAGCGCGGGTGTCAGCCGCTGTTAGTAAGTGCCGTTTTAGCGTGCAACACGCTTGCAATTAGCGATTAACAATGCGACTACAGCTCCGCGTTTATTATTATTTTTTTTTTTTTTGCTTGGTTTTGTTTTACTTTTGCGCCGGCGGCGAGCTAACCTGCTGCTGCGTCGATTCTGCGGGATTGTCTCTGTTGCCGGCAACAGAGTCCTCCTCGCAGCGCAGCTCCAGCTTGCGCCTCTTCGTCGCGTCCAGGCTGCTCGTACCCGTCAGCGGCGATGACTCGTCGCCTCCCGACAGCTCTCCGTCGCCGTTCTCTCGTGACGACATTGTTCTGGGTGATATATTTGAACTAGTTTAATTAAGATTATTTGTGTGTAGGCAACTATGATTGTTATATATTAGCCAAAAGTTTAATTAAAATAATAAAACAGGAAGATTTTTTGGTACAGTTCTTTACGAAACGTATAGTAAAGTCATATTTACTCACGAAGAGTGTAGCAAGCTTTTGCTGTAATAGTGTCCGGAATCGCGAACGACGCGCCGCGCTAGAGGAAAGAGTTCGTCCCTCCTGGTCAAAAGGGCCGGGACGAATCTGCAAATCTGAGCGGCCGCCTCGTTCACCGATACTTCGTGCAAGGTCAGCGGTTTCTCCGGCTTTCTCTTGCAATCGAATCTCCCGTATATGGCAGCGTACTTCCTAATCTCCTCCATTCTGCGAGGGTCACTGTCCGGCATTGCCATCACCATCTAAACGCAATTTATAATCGTAATAAGTACTTGCTCGTATATACAGGATTTATATCATGCCCAATCAGCTTTTATTAAGTGTCGACCTCTAAATTTTTACACATCTTTTTCTTCATGCCACTTTGTGGTTTAGGATTGAGAGGCCTCAAAGTCGCAGCGAGCCTCTCCGCTGACTCGGCTAGCCGCTGCACCTGCGATTCCAATAGGATCGGCGTCGTCTGCAGCAGGCACAACGTTGGACTTTGCGGCGCAGTAACCATTGCGCTGTTACTGCTTGGACTGGGCGTTGTGCCTTGACTGCCGCAAGAGCTCGACTCGTAGTTTCCAACCTGCCATTATAGTAACATAGTGAAAATATTTTGAGATCGTATTTGAAAAATTCTGGTTTTACTTGAATCTAATGATTTAAATTTGATTATGTCATAACGAATTGACAAAATTTCAGCGATAATTGAACATATTTATATTAGCTCCTACTTGAGTACTCATTCTTTAATAAATCCGAATAAAATAAAAATTTTGCACAAACGTGCAGAAGTGTTTATCAGTAAGTATTCAAAATCATACCCGAATACAACAATTTTTTTAATCATAAAAATTGTTTTTATCTGTATAAACCTATTAAGAATCTATTGAAAAATCGAAAATGGCGGTACTCTACCGTATGATTCCGTACGATTCACTATTTTTGCGTATGATTTTCTGTGCAACGCAGAAAAAATCCGAATTTAACCAAAAATGTACGTGTGTATACGAAAACGTGCTTATTTTTACCAAATTTTTAGTACGTTAAAATTTTTCGATTCGGGTGTATAAATTTAATTAAATCAGCCTAATATTTAAAATTCTCTTTAGGTTCAAACAAGGCCCTAATGACTGACCTGCTACTATAATTACATTGATAATATTTAAAACCAATTAGGTCTTAATTACAATCTGTTTAATTTTTTATTCGAATAAATATGACAATAACTCATCAACGTGATCGAAAAATAATTAAGAATACCCTCTAAAACATTTCCCATCTACCAAACCGACCCATTATCGTTCACTTAACACTACAAAAAAAAAACACGCAAACACCACCATAAGAAACTTACTGGCATAATACCGGGACTGTGCGACAGCGGCAGCGGAGTCGTAAGCGCGGACGCCCCCGCACCGGCCTCCGTCGGCTGGCTCGTCATGGCCTGCATCTGCATCCCGCTGGCAAACGGCAGCGCCGACGAAGCCGGCGGACTCAGACTCTTGCGTCTCTGTATCGGACAGCACGTGGTAGCCGTCGCCGACGCGACCGTCGAGAACTGGCCCAGCTGCAGCTGGGCGGCCGGCTGGACGTGGGCTGGGCTGCCGCTGTGGCAGGCGATGCTGGCCGGAGTCGCGGCCGCGGCGGCCAGAGGCAGGGCCGAGCTCGCCGACGAATGTAGCTTCGCCGCGGCGCTCTGCGAGGATATAGAGCTCAGCGCAGCGGCCATCGTCGACGTGGACTGCAGCTGCTGCCTCGTGTTGGGACTGTAGCTGCCGATGCAGGGCGCCGCTCGCTGGGGGCACTAAAACGGGTGTCTGAAACATAGCTGGGTGGTGCGAGGTTTTAGGTACAGTGGTTTGTTTTGCGAGGTGAGAGTTTGGGTTGAAGATTTTTTTGTTTTTTAAGGGGGTGTGCGATGGTTTTACCGGGATTGGTCAGCCACTCCTGGAGAGCTTTCTGCAAGCGGCGCACGTGCAGGGGCTTACTGGCCATGCCGACGAGGGCCATTATCTCCAGAAACTCCTCCTCGCCGGCGTCGCAGAGCTGCTGTACGTCGTCGCCACCTGCGCAAATACGTTAATTATTGCGTTGATTCGTTTATAAACGGTGATTTAAGGGCTTTTTTTAAGGCTGTAATTTATGCAGTTGCTTTTTGCTTTGGACTTACCCATCTCTAAAAGTGTATCATAGTAACTTAGTAAAGAGGCTCGCTGCATCACTCGGTAGAGCTGTAATTCAGCTTCGTTCTGAGGCATCGATGTTTGTACTACTGTAATGAGAAAATATGAATAATTTATTATTTACTAATGAAGAATAATTAATGTTGTAATAGTTACAGCTTGAAAAAGTGGATATGAGTTAAAAAAGGGGGAATTAGGGGGGGGGCTACTTAATAATGCACCATCCTGGCGCGCAATACCTAATTAGGAGTCTTACAGAGAATTTGTTTTTGTATAAGAAATAAGAAGAATTTATAAAGACAAATAATCGAATTCTCTCATACTTTTAAAATTAGTTTTTAATGTCAGTGTCAATGATCTTTACGATGTTGAATGATTGACTTGATTTTATGTCCCATTTAGTGTTTTGTAATTTTGGTAGTATGAATATCGATTTCTATGGTAAGTGACAGTGTGAGAATAAAGATTTAAGTATGACTGTCTTAATTATTTGATGTAGTAAAGGCAGTTTTAATTTTTATAGCATTGCCGGGTGTCAAAATTAATTCTAGTTGCATCATAGTAAATTTTTCAAAAGAATTAAATATTCCAATAATATTTCTATGTTATTTCAATATACGATAGTTTTTATTCATCTTGGCTTTTTTTAAGCTTATAATGAGTAAAATTACATAAGAATTCATTGCGTTACTAATTGTGGTCAAAATTACGTATCGATTTTACAATATTCGATTCATTAATAGAAATAACACTGTAGTATTAAAGTTGAAATGGTTTAGGCCTAATATCATTTAATTGAGTTTACATTCCCTTATGTTCTAATTGGTTTTCATAAATATATTAGACCGTCCAATAAGTCCTTAATTAATCAATCTACATACGGATGATTAAAACCCCACGATATAAATACATCATTCTCAAAAACCATCAATTTTTCTAAAAAAAATCCTCTCAACCCAACAACTCCACCATCCCCCCCTCAATCCCCAAACCAACCAAATTAATCAACCCAGCCCACATAAACATCAAAAATTCATCGGAATCGCTTTGATTGTCCGTGAGAGTCTTTCCAACTCGCCGCTCTCCGCATTATCCCCTCGACCCAGCTCTCTCTCACTCCCATACGACTTGCAGCTCTCTACTCCTCGCAGCCGCGCGCGCAGCAAAAGAATTATACAGCGATAAAAAGAGGTCCTGCGCTCTGGCGGACAGCCGATTAGTTGTTGGAAATTTCGCAGAACGCGCGGGGGGGAAAAAAGTTGCGCGTGCACACACGTAGTGCGCCGGGGCCCCGGGATCGCGTATAAATTAATAGGCTGCATGGAAGCTCGCCGCGCATATAAGCGACGAGTCGAGCGCGCGCGAAAGAACGAAAAGCAGCCAGAGAGAGAGAGAGGTGGACGGTAAAAAGAAGGATCAGTTTGCGAATCGAAAAAACTGACCGACGGCTCTTATTACACGCGGGGCTGCCGCGTTGCGAGCCTTTCGTTGCCCTCCTCGGCTCTCTCTCTCTCTCTCCCACCCCACCTTTCCTCCTTTCTTTCTCGCTCTCTGCGGCTCTGCGAGCGCTGGCGGAGAGCTGCAGTCTCTCACGCACTGCGCGAGTTATTATAATAACGGCGCACCGGAGAGACATAAGGCCTATATATCGCGATCTGTATCTGAGCGCGCTGGGTAAGCGCGGCCAGTTGCTCGTCTATGCTGGCTGTGTAACTATAATGTGTATACCGAGCGGCGCTCGGGCCGCTGCACCCACGTGTGTAAGATCTCAGCGGTTGTATGTATATATGTATAATTTTTTTATTACGCAATGTTGTACTTGTTGAGTTTTATCTTGTGAATGGTTTTAGATTTATGAGTGTAAATAATTCAAAAGTAAAGTAATTAAATCAAATTTTATTATCAAATTCTGTTGAGATTATCAATAAAGAAATTTTATCTGCTATTGCTGTTGTGCAATACCTTTGTGGGAAAATAAATTGTTTGCACAGCGTTGCCAAAACCTTGCTTTAATTTTGCTGAAGCTTTGCCTGAGTATTGTGATTCGAAGGTTTTACTGTAGTTAGGCAAACTTTGGCAAAGTTATAAAGAAGAATAAAGCCGAGGTTTAGCAAAATTAAACTGTGAACTAAAACTTATCATAATTTTTTAAACAAATTTAAAAAAGGTTATATGAGCATTGATTGAAAGAGATGCTATGTTCAACAAAATTAGTCAAAGTTTAGAACAATTTGATAAAAAATTATTATGACGTTGTCAAAACTACGAGTAAGACAGTTTATCTCATTCAACTTTCTAAAATTTTTTTTGATAGACTGCCAATTTTTGCCGTATTTACATATATTTGCATACATTTAAAAAAGAAACAATTTATTTTAATTTAAAGCATTCTCGGCGAAACTCGATCATTTTAAGGGTTTTTTGGATTTCAACCGTCTGTCGTCATTTAAGATGCCGACGACCCGCAGACATTACAGATTCAGGCTCGCCCTGATGAAGTGGACTGTAATTTCCACAAAACGTCGGCTTCCTAAACGACAGCGAACGGCCCAAGCCCGGAAAACCTTCAAACCGATTCATTTTAAATATTCATTAAGCAGTCTTGCTATAATTTTTCTAAGCAACCATGATATGGGAGCTAACCTACTCACGTTAACCCGAAAGCTAGGAAAACGTTGGCAACTTAGCTCGCAGCCAAGTCCACCGAGCTTTCACCCCCCAGAATTAACTAGCGCGAATCCATAACTGTCCTCCCGGCGAAAGCTCTCAAACCGGGGGGATAAGAATTAGCAAGTCCCGTCCACATAGTCTGCAAGTCATCGGGGCTGTAGGAGGCAATCGGAGGGCGACAAGGAGGACAGGCCAGGACGCCACCGCCGCCGCCGACGACGACGGCGATGAACGAGATGGTTTTTTGGGCCACGAGATAATAGCAGCAGCAGCAGCAGCAGCAGCGAAGACCAAGAAGAGAGAGAGGGAGACAATGGGCGAAGGCTGAGGCTCTGGCTCGAGGAAGGAAGGAAGGCTTTGGCTCTCGCTCGGCGCAAAAGAAGCGTAGAGGAACTCATTTCTTTGTGTCCGTGATACTTGACGTAGCCGGAGCAGCTCTCTCTCTCTCTCTCTCTCTCTCTTTCTCGCGGCTCTCGCTGTGCTCTCGGGCTCTCTCTCTCGCGTTCTCGTTGGCCACGTAGCGCAAAAACGAGTCTAGTTTCTTAGCTCAGGCGGTGGCGGCGGCTTGGCGGCGGCGGGGCGGCAGCGGTTAGTATTTCGCTTTTTGCCAGCATTGTAATCAAGGAAGGGTTAGGCGAGTTTTTGCCGCTCGCTGCCCGATGCCCTCCCTACGCTTGCTCTCTTTCTCTCTCTCTCTCTTTCTCGTCGCCAACAAAACACAGCAAGCCGCGAGGCTCGCGCGCGCGCGCGCAGGCAGATGGACTGAGTCGCCGCTGGCTCGCACGCACCGGCCCCAGCGCTTATATACGCAAGCGCGCGCGCGCGCGCTCCGCTTTTTATCCAGCATTTTTTTCGCGGCGCTCCATCTCTCTCTCTCTCTCTCTCTCTGCAGAATGCAGCGGCCGCTTGCTCTTCTGTGTATACAGCCACACAGCCAGAAAGAGAGCGGCAGTAAGAGAGAAGGAGAGACGAGGGGATGCCGGATGCAGTGCCGACTTTATTCGACTGCCGATTGGCTCAGGGTGGGCCCGATGCGTGTCTATATAGCGCCGGCCTCTCCTACCCCCCGAAAGACTACCGCCCTTTCTCTCCCTCTCCCCGAGCGCGCCGGAGAGAGAGAGAGAGAGAGCGAGCTCACCCCACGAGGCTCTCTCTAGCGCGCGGCCACCCCGAGAGAGCCCCGCTCAGACCCAAAAAATGGCTGCCTATGAGTATAGAATTGTGCAATACGTTGCAATGGTTCCGCACGCGCAGATTCAATTATTTCTTCTGCCAAGAGTGCAAAAGAGAGAGAGAACGGGAGAGAAGCATTTTTTCGTCGCCTATTCAAATGCTGCTTAACGTTTAAGCCGTTATGTACGTTAGGCGCACTTGGGACTCGTTGAGCCTAATCTAGCGTTGAAAAAACTTACGGTGACATTGCGATATTCATCTCCTAAGCGCCCTTATACCTCAAGGCCATTTATTTTCTTTTTTAATCATTTTTAACTGACGATGCGAAACTTAGAACGGCTTACTATACAGTATCTACATCTGAAAGAGTGAAAAATCATTTATTCTACATGAAGAATTACTAATTCTACGTGTATAAGTGCTTCGATTAACCACGTACACATAGAATACGTGGTTTTTCAACGTTTTAGTTTTAGATATATATCTTATATAGTAAAGCAAACAAATACAATAGATGTAGCTTTTAAGAGTTAAAAGTGCAAGCTATTAAATTCTTTATACAACATGTAAAAATACTTGTTGATTAAATAAGAGCATGCTTTTAACAGCGCTAATCAATCTAATTTGTGATTTTTGAAAAAGCGAGCTGCTGTTTTACTATATTATAACCATCTTCAATGACCGATATCAAAACGTATTTTAGTGCTGATTGGTATTGAATAAATGGTAAATACGCGAATACAAATAATGCACAGGCATGCGATGAACTTATTGTATTAAAAAATTAATTAAATTAATTTAATTGTAATTATTTTTATCTAAACATTCAAAT
>JAPYZA010003595.1:0-29033 GCA_030522685.1 Eupelmus azureus | reverse complement strand
AGTTATAGTAAGGAACTGAATAACTATTTTGTATTTTTTTAAACGATAAACCAGGGATAAAACTATAATTTTTTTTCTTTTCTTTAGCTTATAGTTAAAATCTTTATATTGAAAATCGCGGCTTCATTAACCAAAAATTTGTTGTCAATAGGAAACATCATCACTAACAGGACTTAAAAAATCTGGGAAACCACAAGACGAGAAGGTAAATTATTTACCTTTCTCGCTTATACTTTACCAATTATTTTTTTATCGGCAATAAAACAAACTCTTAAATTTTTCAACTAATAATAAATAATAAAGAAATATTATTTTTAGATATGATAATACAAAAAACTAAATGAACAATCATAATTTTTTGTAACTTGCGTATATTTATTTAAAACTGTTTATATCAACCAACCACATCTGGACTTAATCAATAAATTGTTCTCAATAGGAAAAACCTCAAATAGGACTTAAAAAATCTGGAAAACCGCAAGATGAAAAGGTATATAACTAATTTATAGCTCTAGCTTAAACTTCACCAACATTATTTTATCAGGAACTAAAACAATAAACCGAACGTTTTCAACTGTAATAAGTCTTAGGTTTTAATTAATAATTTTTATATTTTTTATTTAAACCGGTATTTTTGAACAATAATATTTTAAGTATAATATTTATTGATAATTTTTTATCTGAAGACGAAACAATAAACAGTGATTTTTAATTTGTAATTAGCCCGAAATTTTAAAATACGGATTTTTAAATTTGTTTTTTAATCAACTGTTTTGAATAAACCCATATTTAAAAAAAAACATACTTTTATTAACATATTTCTAACTTCTAAAGTCTTGAACCAAAAAATATATTAAACTCAAGAAATACATATATTCTTCATAGGAAACGCCGTCACTCACACCTAAAAAGCCTGGCAAAGTGGAAGAGGAAAAGGTATACATACACTCTACATCATACACTAAAATTAGTATAATATTTTAACTCTAAAATTAAGGTGCTCTCTACACTGCGTTTTTTGGACTGTGCTCTTTAAAAGAAAAAGTGTGAATCTATCTCAAAATTCATACCTTGTCTCAATTCACACCTCATAATGTGTGAATTTAAAAATTTAAAAATTCACACTTTATGAGGTGTGAATTTTTAAATTGATGGAAATTCACACCTCGTAAGGTGTGATTTTCAATAAATTTCAAAATTCACACCTCAAGTGGTGTGAATTTCAATAAACTTCAAAATTCACACCTTAAAAGGAAAAAAGGAAAAACCTTAAAAGGTGTGAATTTCAATGAATTTTAAAATTCACACCTCATAAGGTGTGAATTGAGACAAGGTTGAATTTTGAGATGGATTCACACTTTTTCTTTTAGAGAGTGCTCCGTACGCTAAGCTCCGACCGAAAAAAAATCGTTGCTCACAATCTATTAACTTGAGTAAACAGAGGTTGAAAAGAATAGACCATAACTTGGAGTAGAAATAGCTTTATATATGAAAGCATACTTATAGGTATTATTTTCAAACTAAGTAGGTCTATTTCGTTTAACCTCCATGTACCTCAATCAATAGATGGCTAGCAACGATTTTTTTTTGTTGGAATTTAGCACATGGAGCACAGCCCAAAGGACTTCCTTTAAAAAGAGTCAAAAAAAAAAAATTTAAATCATAATGTTTTAAAACCTTTCATCAAATTTTAACAGTAAACACTCAATTTCTTAATGCGTAACAAAGTTGTACTAATTATTATATTTTTTATTTGTAAATATTTTTAAACTTATATAAATACGTTAAAAATTCTATGTGTATTTTCATGTAAACATAATATATGAAAAATAAAAATTTTATTCAGATATGATAATACAAAAAACTAAAAAAAAAACTAAATTTATAGTCGCTTACTTTTTCTAAGTTCATGGCATGATTAAATGTATGAAATTGCTGTTAATAGGGAACATCTCCAGCAGGATTAAAAAATATAATAAACCACGAGATGAGAAAGTATATAGTTTACCATTAACGCTCATTTCACCAATAATTTTTGATCCGGAACTGAAAAAATAAACAGATTTTTTTTGTAATTTGTTTTAAATAAAACTTTGTTTTAATATAATGGATAATTAATTTTCTCGCAAAAAATCGAAACATTTAATAAGGGATAGTAAAAATTATTTTTCTTATTCTTTAAATAGTAAAAATAATGATAAAACTATAATATTTTGTCTTTTATTTTGTTAATTTAAAAATCTTTAAAATAAACAACCTCATCGTAACTAAATCAATAAATTATTCTTAATAGGAAACACCTCAAATAGGACTCAAAAAATCTGGGAAACCGAAAGACGAAAAGGTATACAACTAGTTCATTGCACAAGCTTCAATTTCACTAAAAATTTTTCACTTGAAACTAAAACAATAAACCGATTATTTTCAACTGTTAGTCGTAGATTTTAATTATTATTTACTATTTTTAATATTTATATATTTTTCGTTGATACGAGCGATATTTAATATTAATATTTTAAATGTTTCAAATTTTTTTTAACATCACAAAAAATTGGCAAAAGATAATAAAGGATAAAAAAACTTATTTTTCGTATATAATAATAAGAAAACCAAGGAGAAAACCATAATTCTTTTGTCATTTATACTTCATAACTTCATCGATAATTTTTGACCCAAATGTAAAAAAATAAACAGTTTTTTTTAAATGGTAATTAAATTGTTTTTACTTATGATAATAAAGAAAACTAGGAGAAAACATTCATTAATAATTTTTTATCTGAAGACTAAACAATAAACAGTTATTTTTAATATATAATTAGCCCGAAATTTTTACTTACCAATTTTTAAATTTTTCATTTTAAATCAACTATTTTTAACAAACCTTTATTGAAATAGAAAATACTTTTATTAACACATCCCTAACTTCAAAATTCTTGAGACAAAATTCATAAAATAACGAAATACATATATTCTTCATAGGACACATCATCACTCACACCTAAAAAGCCTGGAAAAGTGGAGGATGAAAAGGTATACACATTACACATCTTATTCTGAATTAATTATAATATATAAACTACTGAATCTAAAAATTTTTATCATAACTTTCTATAAAATAATCGCCAAATTTTAATTTATCAATTAAAACAGTTTGGACACTAAACACTAAATATTTGTAATGTTCAAAGTTGAATCTTTATACTAATAATTTATATTTTTTGTAAATATTTTGGAGAAAAACAATACTAATGTCAAATTTAGGTATTACACACTGTACATCATAGACTGAAATAAGAATAATATTTAAACTCTAACAATTTCAATCATAAATTTTTAAAATAACCGTTCAAATTTTAATTTTTCAATTTAAATAGTTTTAACAATATACAATATTTTGACCACTTAATAAGCTAATTATAATAAGTTCTAAGATTGAACTCGCATTGCCGTTTCTATGTAAGCATAGAAAATATAGCCAAGTGGCGTCTTCCCCAAGCTGGTGTCTTTCCCCAAATGTCTTTTTAAATTTTACGATAAAAACGTATTACAAAGTAATAAAATGCAACTGTGATGTTCATAGGAAACGCCCTTAATTACACCTAAAAAGCCTGGCAAAGTGGAAGACGAAAAGGTATACACAATCACACTACATAACACATTACAGAAAACTTTGACCTGCTATTATTCATTTTTTTGCACGACCTATAATTTTCTCAAAAATTCCTCCACCGAGTTTGCTGAAATTTTTACAGGTTTCTCGTTTTGCTAAAAGACGTTTACAGTCTCAATTTCAGCTCTACTTGTATACCTTAAAGGTACCCGTGTAACACATGTTTAAATATTGTGAAAAATTAATTTTTCAATAAAATTATAGAAAATATTTTGATTCTAGAAAAACGTGTTTTAAAAAATTGAAGAGTAATACAAAATTTTAGGACTTTTTTATTATATAAATTTTAATCAAAAATCAATCTTTGAATTAATAAGTGATCAAAAATAGATTTTTACAACGTTTTTTACTTTATTTTGAGAGATACAATTTTGCCTAGAATATAAAAACGTCGTTTTTTGCACAAGCCAAACCGCTAGTTTATCCAGGAAAAATGTACTTTTTTTTGTAGGTCAAAGTTTTTTGCACAATGTATAAAATTATGGAAAATTTTATTTTAATTCTGGAATGTTTATTAAAATGGAGAAATTGTCTCACATGAAATTTAATTTTCAATAGTAAATATAAAATTATTGGTTATGCTTATAAAAATGTTTTCGTTGCTTACACATTGATAATTCATTCTTGAAAGTCTTAAAACATTCAAAACGTTTAAAAACATTTATTATTTATAAAAATTATAAATCTTAAATATTTTTAATAGGAAACACCATCACTTACACCCAAAACACCTGGCAAAGTGGAAGATGAAAAGGTATACATATTTTACATCAAAATACGCAAAAGAAACTTTTTTTAGAAAACAAATAAAAACAAACCGTTTTGAGTAGATTATCAATTGTAATTATTTTTCTTTTAAAATTCTTTTAATTACAAGCATAAAATGTGACAAAACACAAGATGAAAGAGTAGATTATGTTAAATAAAAATATTTTAAATAATTATATTTTATGAAAAATTAATTGTGTTCAAAGCTAAATTTCGTAAATACTTATATAAAATCTAATTAAGTTTTATAGTAGGAAATATGCAAAACATATTTATATTATAATAAATTCTGTTAATTGGATCTACACTTTTATATAAAACAGAAAATCTAAAAGTAAAATGCGTACTTATATTTCTCTTGAAATTTTCTATTTTGAAAACTATTATTAAATACTTAAAACACTAATTAATATTAATACACAAATATAATTTAGGATTTTTTTACAAACTAAATTTTTAATAGATTAAATTAACTAATTTGTATATATACTATAAACGAAAATATTTATGTATTAAATCTTCTTTTAATAGAAGACACCATTGATTATTCCTAAAAGATCAATCAAAAAGGATGACAAAAAGGTATTCATTTCACTTCAAAATTGTATATCTATAATTTTATCAAATGTGATTAAGTAACGCAATTTTATAATAAAAACTTAAAATATGTCTAATTCATAACATTAACTAAATTTTATTTATGTTATCCTTTTAACTAGCCTTGAATTTTATATGATAATTTTATTACATAAATAACTATAAAGGTGAATATTCCCAATAAGGAACACTAGCGAACCTGATACATATCTACTAAAAAATTATTTATGAATATACCTATATCAAATACCTTATAGGTACATAACAGGCAATTAATACGCAAAAAATACAATACAAATAATACACATTTAATAGAAAAAAATAACAAAGACAATGTTTTTAAAACATGTAAATTAATTATTACAATATTAATATTTTTGTAAACTAAAACTGAAATTTAGATATAAATATCAACTAAATTTCATTTATTTTGTTGCTTTTAACTATCCTTAAATTTTTTACGATAATGTTAATACATAATTAACTATAAAGGTGAGTGTTCTCAATTAGAAACACTAGCGAACTTAAAATAACTACTAAAATTCTATTCATAAACATATTTACATCTAAGAGTATATAACAGGCAATTAATATGCGAAAAATTCAATACAAATAATATGCATTTAATAAAAAAAAATATTAGAAATTAATAAATTATTAACATATTTTAATATTTTAATAAACTAAACATGAAGTTTAGTAAGATGTTAACTAAATTTGATTTATGCTTATAACCACCCTTGAATTTTGTTCGACAATGTTTGAACATACTTAACTCTAAAGGTGAATGTTTTCAATAAAGAATACTAGCAAATCTAAAACATTTACCAAAAAACAGTTGTGCGCAAAACTCAATTTCGCGCACGCTCGAATAAAAAGGAGTGTGTTAAATCTCATTTTGTGTACGTCGCATTAACGAATATGGTTCGATACATGAACTGATTTTAACCTTGCATGGCCTTTTAAGCGTTGTTTCGCTCAGGCGTAAACGACCACGCGAGGCTAAAATCACTTCTTCACACGCCTATTGAAATGTACTAATTCACCAACACACCTATATACGATGCTACATAACAGACAATTACTAAGCAAAAATATAATATAAATAATATCCATTTAATACAAAAAAAAAACAACATATTCTTACTAAATTAAAATAATAAATTAAATACCATTTATAACGAAACGTTTACATACTAATAACAATATTACACTACATATACATGTATACTATTCTGTTACAACTATTTTCAACAGGAAACAGAAACACCAACAGCCACACCAAAATTCCTTGGAAAAGAGGGTTTGAAGGTACATACATACATAAATACATACATACGTACATACATATATACATGCTTGTACATATTTATTAATTGCGGTTTTGTAAATATGGTAAATTGATTTTTATTTTTTCATTCAATTTTAAGTTAAAAGAAAAACTATTTATAAATACACTGTTAAGTAGTGATGAAAATTACCTGTATGTTACAGAAGTGAAATAGAATTATTTATTTTGGTACAAAATAGAAATAGTAAAAATATATTTTCGTAATTTTTATGATTCTAGAAGACAAAGGTTGAGGACAGAAAGGGCTCTGTAGATCTTAAGGTAAGTCTGCTCGTACCTGTTTTAAAAGTTCATATTTCGCTTTTCAATGTATCAAGCAATACTCTGCAAAAATCAACTCAAAGAGATCAAACATTTGTATGTTAATATATGAAAAAATAAAATCTTACAAATACACTGAATCTTATTTTCACTAAAATCTTTTAAGATTATGAAAATGATTCTATTCTTCGTCAGTATATTATAATTTTCATTTTTTTAAACTTAAATTGTTATTTTATTTATTTTTTTTTATAATACGTAAAATTATGAATCATGTACACAAGACTTGAAATTTTTAAATTTATAATATTATATTTATAATAATTAGACAAAAATTTTACTATAAATTTAGCTCATAAAAATACAAACACTACACCTACACATAGTTAGCCATCTTAGAAGGGAATAGCTTTGAATCATATATAAGATTCATAATGAATTTCTCAGGGAAAACTACGTGATTAATAAATTATTGATACCGACAAGACTGATAGTATATTAAAAACACTAACATTTTTATAATAAAATGAACCAACACAGAACGAAACAAGTCCCCGCTCCAGTGGTAAACGGCGTATTCCCGAGAAACAAGAAAAGCACGCTGAGAATTTCACAATGATCCAACTGAAGCCCGTCCCCAAAGCTACGAAAGCTCCTCAGAAGGCCGAAAACGGCACTGTTGAATTAAAGGTACCCCTGTAATACCGGACTCAAGGCCTCAAAATCTACTCTATTCTGATTCTTACGCCCTATCTAGATCTCTTCGATCTTTCTTTGTTTCTATACCTACTTTATCTTTGGTTATGCTCTTGAAAAAATTAGTTATTTCAAGAACTATGCTCCTTTCTTACTCTATTATCTACGAGATGTGCCCTCTCTTTTTTTATATTTATTTTTCTCAATATAAAATTTTCTTATAACCCTTTCTACTATAATTAAATCTTCCATGCAATAATATACTCGCATTATCTTTATTATCTTTATTCTACATCACTGCCTATAATATCATCATTTGAATGACGTTAAAAGTATTTTTTTTTAAACTTATAAACCATTGCGCAAATTGAATATTTTCTTTAATTTTCATTTTTCTTCTATCTAAAAAGTCTACCTAATTTACGTTCTACTTTAAATCACCTTTGCCAAAACCCCTGATAAAAACCATCTTTTCTTAATAAAATTATCTTTCTCGAATAATGTTACTTTTCAAAAAGCTTTATGACCTTTTAATTTTTTCTACTCATTCATATCTTAGAGAAAAGACAACCCATTTTCTCTAAGGATTATAATGCACTGCCTCTTCTCTATTACTTTTCTCTAGCCTCATTACGTTTCACTTCTAAGAATGCATCTTTCCAAACCTTTTTAAAGCGAATTAATTAAATGACCAAATAAAATCTTATTTGCACCTTCTAATAAAATATAATTACATGAGAATTAAATCTACGTTCTAAATTACTTTAATAAAATAAATATTATTCTAAATCATCAAAAAACATTACCATCATTGAGCTCACAATAACCATAACCGCACGAATTATAAATAAATGTAAGTGCCAAAAGAAATAAATCACCTTTTGATCTACTATTAAATAAACTGTGCCACTTTAAACTTCGCCAATCTATTATTTAACTTGCCAGTGAATGAAGCGATTACTACAACACCCTCTACAATCTGTTTTTACATTATTACCATATATTTAATATTTCGATCTTTCTGCTTGAAATTCCCTAAGTCTGCTCTATGAATATTCCCACCAAAAAGTTAATAAACAGCTGATACCATATATATATAATATTTCGATCTTTCTGCTTAAAATTCCCTAAGACTGCTCTATGACTATTTCACCCAAAAAGTTAATAAAAGGCTGATTTCCCCAAAAAATATTTAACTATATAAATCATACTATTTGAATGTTTCAATCATCACTATATCATTATGCACATAACAGTCATGAAAGTCATTTCATTATTTCACACTACAAACTGTTCTGCTACTATACCTTATACACACTTATTTCACATAAACTACCATATAATCATTTTCGAAAATTAGTTTTTGATTCAAACTCATGTTCCATAGCTTGTAAGCGAGTGTTTACTCGAGTATTAATAAATATTTTAATCTCGAATAAATGATTGTACAAGTCTAGGAAAAGATAGATTTGAATAAAAAATTAATGACGTACATGGCGACTTAAAGAAAAAGAAAACAGTTGAGTAGCACTTGGATGTTTGTTATCGATAGAAAACGGAGAAGGCCGAAAAAATGGAGGTCAAGAAAATGAAGGCGAAGAAGGCCGACAAGGAGAAGAACTTCGAGCTGCCTGAAATACCGGATTACGAAAGGCCGGTCCTCGAGAAGCCCCAGGAATTCGATTTTGGCGAGTACGTGCCCCGCGACAAGACGAAGCTCGATCGGCCGACAACTCAGGTGAGCGGGCGAAATTCACTTTAGGAAAAACAGAGACGCTGTTGAGCAACAGCGCGCAGCGTCAACATTAGAATAAGTATAATCGAGAGATAAATCAAAATTGTGCATTTGTACTTTTCATGCCCGCCGTGGCGTCGCCCGCTGACTGGCCGACTCTCAATGCTCTGTCCCGTTCGTGTCCCTCTTCGAGCAGAAATTCGAAACCAAGGTGACGTATCATATCAGTAGCTAATTTATTGCCCCGAGCTTCAAACAACGGCCGCCGTTGCCGAATTAATGCTTACTGCAGGCCGAGAGCTACGCACGCCTACGCACTAACAATATACTTTGTGCTATTGCACACAGCCGGCGACAGAGCGCAAGCTCGCATCCAGTAAGTAGACTATGACTAGGCGCAAGCTTACAACATCTGTCCTATCGGCTTTCGTCGTCGGCCGATTTTATCTGCAGCTCGCAAAGTAATTTTCGCAAAATTTCGAATAGCCGAAGCTCTATTTTCGATAATCGCGCAAATATCTCGTAAGTAGCTTGGAAAAGTGGAGCCGCTATATTTTTCGCGAGCTACAAAGCCAAAGGAAAGACAGCCCGAGCTTTTCGGGGGGGAAAATGAGGCGCGACCGCAAGCTAGCGAAAGGGTCGGCTGCTACTGGTTCGAATATTGGGCCGAGATTAATTAGGAAAGTGCGAAGTGTCTGTTCGGGAGGTCGCGGGCGCGCGCGCCGAGGAGGGAGAAAAAGTGGCGCGAGCAAGAGCATAATGGGACCTTGGATATTTTTGGAAATTATTACGAGGCGCGGATCGCAAGCTCTTGCACGCACGCACGCACTGGCAGGTCACTAGCCGTGAATCTTTAGTCCCAGCCCAGTTTCCTCCCCTCTCTCCCTCTCCCACTTTACTCTCTCTCTCTCTCTCTCTCTCTAAGTACGCGCCGAGAGGGCATCCAAATTATGTGTCCAAAGCTCAGCGAGGCGCGCGAGAGAGAGCGAGAGTCCTAGTGTTCACCTGTGCGTGCGTGCGCGCGCTCTTCCTCGCGGGGGTGCCTTCTTCCGCTTATTCTTAGCTGCATGCGCTTCGCTCGCGGGCCTGCCGATCTAATGGTCCAGCTGCCGCGCAGTCCACCTACGTTCTGATCGTCGAGCTCGGATCTATCTCTGCCGCAGCCGAAGCAGGCGGAGCAGGCGCAGCAGGCGAAGGTGTCCGAGGCAGCCCAGCAGCCTAAGGTACCGGAGATCAAGGCGCCGGTCGAGGCGCCCAAGATCGAAGTTATCAAGGACGTCACGCCGATCGGCAGCCGCAGGGGCTCGCTCGTGCCCGGAAGTGGACCGGCCAGTCGCCGAGGCTCCCTCATACCGCCCGAGGAGCTTGGACGCAGACCCAGTCTTATTATCAGCGACGAGGTACCGATTTGCTACATTTTTATTCTCGGACACGCGAGAACGGCCCTACTTGTAACTTTGCTCTCTGCAGTTTCTCTGTCTGTCAGCGCGCATCTCGGGCTTCGGATTCAGTCACACGCTGTTTCTTTTTCTTTTTTCGCGGGAATTAATGCTCTTAGACTTTTGAAGTTATGTAGTTAAAGTCGTTTGGAAATAACGGTATTACTACTGAGACAAAAAGTGAGAAGATGATTTGATTGTGATAATTAAGTTTTGAGCACGCCGAGTACTCATCTAATCTTCTTGAGCGGTCCATACGTGAATTTGGAATTCGTTGTTAAATACGTATTAAAGACCTTAAAGATTTAATATTTAAAATCCATATTCAGATTATTATTAATGATAAACTTTTAACCGTGTAATGCAGTATTAAACAGTATTATTATGCAGTATTAATATTAATTAAAAGATTTTAAAAATGTAAAATTTCTTTAGCACACAGTGTGACTGAGTTCGAGCTTTTTAAAGAAACTGACGTTGCGATAATCGCGTTTCAACAAGTTGCATACTTTTCTTTCTATAGTCGTAGGTGTTAGTTATAGTGACTTGATGACTGGATTTTATTAGTCAGAATAGTTTTTAATTTTGATTTATATAGTTTAGTGGAAGTGTTGCTAAAGTGACTTGATAATTACTCTAGTCTATATCTCTTTCTCCTATCTCCTCATTTCTCAGTTCCTCTCATGAACTTTCTAGCATCTCTATCGTTTCTTTCCATTTCTTTCTATCAATCGTTCAATCTAATTTACCGAGAAAATTTCCAAGCTGAAAGCAAGAACTATTAAAGTTATTCTAGTTGTACAATTGAGGTCAATACTTAATTTAGTTAAAAATTGAGGATGATTAATTTTTTTTTTTTTTTATGAAGTAAGAAGGTTAAAGATGAACAATTTAAATCTTTGAAAACTAAAATAGGATAAGTAATACTATACCAATCCTACTTAAGGAAGTGCTGTACATAGATTTTTTCAACTTAATAAAACTATAATGAAATTATCTTATATTTTTCTAAGCTTTTATATTTTGATAATTTATTTAAAACAGTTTGAGCAATAGATTTTAGATTTTGAAAACTAAAATTGTTCATCTTGCTTGTATGTATAAGTTTACTTGATTAATAATATGCAGTAACAAAAAATAAATTACTCACTTACAATTTGAAACTAAATTAAGTTTCTGTATCGTTTTATAATTACAATAATTTTACGGGAACAAATAATGTATATCAAATAAGTCAATAGCCACAAAAACCAATTACGAATATTGATTCACAATAATATCTAGTGCGTCTTAAGATCAAAATGATATAGAAGGATAAATAATACATTCAGAGATAGGTAGAGCAAATGAAGAAAGTATTTGTTGAATGGTATCGTTGTTGAAGAAAACGATTGCTATAACGGCGCTGAAAGGGTAAAAAGGAATTTTAGGTAAACTTAACGAAACTCTTTGAAAAAGACACGGTATATTGGTAAATCAACAAAAAAAAACAACTTCAACAACACATGTCATGCTCATAACAATTTGGTCCGTAGGAAAATAGAAAGCTGCGCCCCGGCGAGGTGGTGGATGAGCGCAAGGTGAGAGATACTTTTATCTTCCTCGAACTGAAGAGGAAGCAACTCATAACTGATAACGGCGATGATAATAATAATAATTACAATAATAAATTAATAATAATATTAATTCTTCTTTCATAATAATTATATTATTAATAATAATGCAATAATAATGTAATAACAACAATAACACAACAACGATAATAATAAAATAAAATAATAATCAAATAATAATACCAACATGTTTGCAAACTCTCTCACTTTGGAGCACAACTGCACTTACACAACTCACACACTCAGGCCTACTTTTCCATCCTTTAATACCTTTTTCTGACACTTTTTCTATTTTTTCTCCTTTAAAACCTTTTCTAATTCCTAAAAGAAAATTTCTTCTTTTCTCACACCTACTTACACACTTACACGCATAGATAGAAACGAAAAAAACGAAAGGTTACACATTTAACTATATAAAACATACACAATATTAATAATATTCACAGTTGCGGCTGCAAATAAACAGCCAAGTGAAAATTAAATAAAGTAAATGAGGCTTCAACTGTGATTATTAATATGTCTAAAAGCAGCAATCTAAAATGAAGATAATAAATAAAAAAAGTATTTCGGTCAATTCGCGTGGATTATACGCTTGATAAAGAATCTCTGGTCAAGATAGAGCTAAAGGGAAGTGTAGCAACGTTAAGTAAACTAATTAATCGAAAAGTATCCGTGAGGCGGGAGAGCAGCCGAGCGCGCGCGTTAATTGAATTGATGGCATTTCTCGGGCGAGGGCAGTGAAGCGCGCCGACTCATGGAATTGCTCGGCCGTGTGCTTTTGGGACTGTGCCTCTTCTCTCTTTTTCTCGACTGTTGCGGGCCATCTAACGCCTGCTAATCTTCTTGCTCTGGAACAAACTCAAAATTCACGCGCGGGAGATAATCTTATATGTTTAATAAATTATCGCTGAAAATAAGCAAGCGATTCCCTAAAATAGCACCCTTTCGCATTTGCGGCTCTTGTGAATGTATGCCATCTGGCAAACACACCCAGCTGTTTCACTGAGGGGAGACCTATCATATTTTTCTAGATTCTTCATCTATTAATTGCCCGGCTCTAATTCTACGCGATGAAAGAATTTACACTCGGAAAGATTAAGCAGGCGCGACACCTTCGCCCCGGGATCTCGCTTATGCTTCCGGTCTCTCATCCTTCTTTCTCTGCATCTCCCTTTTGATGCTCGATATGCGCCGTTAACGTTTTTTCGCCTCGCCGTTCAATTAACTTTCAGCGGATTGTCAAATTGCGCGGCACTCGAAAGCAACGCAAGCTGGTACTACAACGGCAAGAATATGTTTATAAATCGATTCTCTTGCACTGTATTAACGCTAATATATCGTGTCTGCACGTGCCGCTCGGTAAAATAAGGCCGCAACTAGGCAAATTCCGTGCCAATTTCGTCTTTTTGCATTTTCTACGAGCTGTACCGTGATGTACTGCCGGCGCGCACCTTCCTTAATCTTTCCGCAATTAAATATTAGTTATTCGTGGAAAATTAGCTTAGAGCTGTCCCGCGCTGCTGTACGCGCGAGCGCATGAGCGCAAAGCGGCTCTTTTCCGCGCTCCGATAGATTTACGAAGCCGAGAGAGGCCGAGAGGAGAGAACAAATAGCATGAACGGCAAGCATCACGGATACTTTTCGAGACTGCGAGAAACTGTTCACGTTACGAAAAGTTCCCGGAAAAATGATCGAGCTAAAAATACCGCGCTCTATCCCCCGATAGCAATAGAGCATAATTTACTACTCTTCGCTCTAGTACAAATGGATATACTCTGCTAATGATAATTAGACGAATGTATGTGTGCGTGTCTGAATTACGTTCGTCTGGTGCGTAATAAGTTTCTCTAGTCTTGGCGTTAGCTCGTACTGTTCAGCCTTAAAATCTTGTTGCTGCGTGCAAAGAGGAGCGCTTATGTCGCCGAATTTGCAGAAGATGCGCTAAAAAGTGATGTCATAGGCATAATTATTAGCGATTATATACATGCACGATTCCCTACTGTGACCGTCTTATCTATTTGGCCGCTCAACCGTTGTTGCAATCGTTGTCGTTTCCCTAATAATAATATAATAATAATAATAATAATTTAAAAGTAAAAGAGTAATCATAAAATATGCAATAATTGTCCCATCTTGTCTTATAAGCGAAACCAAAAATGTGTCTCTATGTGTGTTTGTACATGTCCATGCCTTATGTTCGTCTCTGTACTTTTCAACAGGTTAGATTACGGCCCGGCGAGGTATTGGATCTCAAGGTGAGATTTGTGTTCGCTATAACACAAAGCTTACCTACCTCGAAACGCCAACCGCAGCTGCGCGCGAACCACAACCAACAACAACAGCCCCAATTTTGCCCCCCTGCAAAATTTCCCAATCGCGCGGATAGAAGAAAATAGCTTATCGATAATACGCACTTGTACGTTGATTTCACGAATCATTTCAAATTATTAGACTTTCTTTTACTCACCACGTAAGCGAGAATGAGCTCTTTACTTCTATTTGCCGATTTTTTCCAGGCCTATGCAGCCCCCTGTAGCCCCAATAATAATAATAATAATAATAATAATAATAATAATAATAAAAATAAATGTACGAAGTCGATTTCGCTTGCAGAAAAAAACACTAACAGGCAACGTGCTACGTTTTATGCGAATGAAACGCAATTACAGGTGATTCTTAGGAAAATAAAAACGCGAATCACATGTATTTCAACAATAGCAATGATTTTTTACATTACAATAGCAATGAATTTTTACATACATTGATAGGGCAGTATTAGTCAGATCGAGTATTAAAAATAAAAATTGCTAGCCGATAACACACAAAGATCTCATGTGTTCTAAATTTAAAACATTCCATTTGTTTTTTGGGAAATTGATCAACACAGAGATTCGGAAGGCCCGGCGAACTGCTTGAGGACGACAAGGTTAGATATTTCTTAGATGTGTATTGAACGGTAGTTGCCGAGGCTACTATCTGTGATTAAAAATATCGTGATTAACCACGTGGATTATAAATTCATAAGATTATTGTAGTCTCCTGTATATAATTACATTAATACTTATTTTTGTACATAATGGCCGTTTATTTTACATATTTTTTCACTATTTTTTTATACTTTTTGTACATTGCAGATTTTATGTGTTCTCACATTTTTTTGTGTTTGACACTATCTTCCACAACCTGTATATTGATATATGTAAATCTCAGTTAGTTATAGTTAAGTGTATAGTATATGTAAAGAATATCTATTTGCTCGAAGCAATCGAAGCGGCAGCAGCAACACCCATCGTACATTTTTTTATACTTTTCATTTTTACATACTTCACTTTTTTCATACCACTTATCACTTTTTTCCAATTTTTAAAAAAAAAATTTTTCTCGTACGATACTTCACAATTTTCTGCACTTTTTTATACGAGTCTTTTTAATATAAAATGTAGACAGTCAAACTTTCAATTCTAATAACTATAAGTTCGGTGCATAATAAATGCGTAGTATGCTGCCGCACGTTTGTTTTGCTCTATCCTAGCTTATAGCAAAAATGTAACCTGTATTTGTGTGTGTATTGTCATTCATACGAAAAATCCTACAAAACATGAATCACAAAATCTACTTCGACCTGTGATTCGGCCCAGCTTAAATCGTTTGTATAATTTTATGTGTCAACGCTTCCCCTTATGTGTTATTTATGCGAACCTTGATTTCGTCTTCTTTGGCCAACGCATACCAGAACAGATTTTATGTTTAGACAAGCAAATTAACTACTACAAATGATCAAAGTAATAAAGATATAACTTTTGTGTTGATAACAAATAGTAAAATTAATTGTTATAATAGCAGTAACGACATCCTTAGTGAATTTAACGGTGCTAAAGATGACAATAAGAAAGGAGTATGAATCTGTTTGAAAAGGTTTATTTCTTCACAATCCTGTAGCAAATACCCTAAGAATGAGCACGGCAAGGGTTGCTCATTGGTATACGTATATCATGATGTACATTAATTACTAAAAATTGTATCTAAACGACCCGTCATTGACACACCAGTGAATTGACCGTAGCTCAAAAAAATGCGTGAAAGTAGCTAACTGCACAAGGGTGACTAACCAAACTATATTTTCCCAAAACATATTCTACATATGTAATCTAACTCAAATATAATCTAATCTCTGGACAACCAAATCTTCACAAAACTGTATTAACTATGCATCTTTACATACTTGAATGATTAAAATAATGCCCAACAATTTCAACTCTCGATGATTTTTGCACATTAGTCTTCATCGTCAATAATAATTGTTTTAATATAAGGGTGCAATGTAAGGTAAGTTTCAACTCATTCGTGCAAAAATCAGCGATGATGGAAACAGTATTTTGAACAGAATATATGCATGAAATTAACAAGCTTATGATGTTGGACCCGTATAGAAACGTCGTCCGAGCACGGACGCACGACGACCCAGCGTGGCGGATCTCGAGAATAAAATCAATCAGCCCAGCACCCCGCTCAGAGATGTTGGACCAGCGGGACCACCCCAAGTCTTTGCGGAGCAGTCTTACTCCGCTGTTGAAGGTATGTATTTAGATCTTTTTTTAACTTTGATATTTAATATTTCTTTTTTTTTCGTTCTTAATTATTTGATAATTGTAACAATATCAAGCTTTATTTACTTAGTTTTCAAAAATTTTAAATTACCTTTTCGATAATTTCTTACTACATGAACATTCTTTTCTGATTTTTAGACTCGACCGCGTACATCACTGTTGGGGTTGAAGGTACACCAGCCCCCACCTTCAAGTTCTATAAGGGCATGACCGAAATTATCGATGGAGGTCGGTTCAAGTTCATCACCGATTCCGAAACGAATACGATTACACTATGTATGCGCAAAACAAAACCGAACGACGAAGGCACTTACAAAATTGTCGTCAGCAACATTCATGGCGAGGATTCGGCCGAAATGCAACTATACGTCTCAGGTATTTCAAATTTAATTGTGCAGCAAAAATAAGAAAAAGCCATCTTCTCAGTTTTTTAAACGAGTTTAAATTTTCAATAGACGCCAGTGGTATGGACTTCCGTACTATGCTGAAAAAGCGCAAGTATCAGAAATGGGCTAGAGAACAGGAACAAGAGAAGGTCGATCTCAAAGAAGTCGAAAAGCCAATACCTGCCCTCAAGAAAGTTGAAAAGGTGTGTGGTTTTACTTTTTTTATCATCTTTGATAACCAATTTTTCTATCTTTATTTTTTTAATAGAAAGCTAAACTGTCACTTATGAGTAAGTAAGGTAAAGTTTTGTTTAGCGAACGTAAGTTTAAATGTTTTAATGTTCTTTTTCTACTTTATATATCCCTTTGTATTTTTTGTTTCTCAAAATCCTAGCATTTTATACGTTGTTCCTACTAGATAATGTGTATTCTTTTGTACAACTATCAATATATTTCTCAAGTATCTCTCAACAAAAATTTGATTATTTAATAAGTAATTGATGGGTGTTTTAATTCCTAATAACAAATTTATATTTTTATTAATGTGAATAGATCAGACCATTAATTATTCAAATGACAAAATTAAGACAACAACTTGTGCTATAGAGTATAGCAATGTAAAAATGTCAACATTTGCTCTAGAATCAACTAACACAGAAGGGTTAGAGTCTCCAGAAAAAGGATTTCAACGAGGCTTTGAGGGTCGATTTTTAATATCTAAAAATGAAGACCAGTATCAATAGTTCCATGAAATAAATGTTACTTTCTAAAACGCTCTAATCTTTAATGTGTATTATTTTTTTTGAAAATTAATGTCATCTTTATCGATCAATACAATCTAAATATTAGTGTTTTAAAAATCGATCGACACATTCTAAATATTACTGTTTTAAAAATCATAGAAGAAAACGATAAAACAAAGCAAGAAAAACTTTTATTCAAGCGTGTTTTGGAAAATTATCAAAAGTTTGTCTTTTTAAAATATTTTTTCAGAGATAATTAATAATTTTTTTAAAGCTATCTTTACTTATAACTTTAGAAAGAATTAATATTTTTTAATTAACAAAAGCTTAAACTAAAACTTTTATTATCTATTTTTATCCTTTTCTTCATTTTTTTATAACGAAAATAATTAAAGAGTTACTATCGGTAAACGATGTATTATTTTTCAAGAAAATAATATGTATTCGAGTTTAAATAGTTGATGCCTCAGGAAGAAGGACCTACTTAATGTAACTATGGATGCTAGACTAATTTTTAAGGATTAGATATCAATCCATAGAGCCTCATTGAAATAGACACTCTATTTCCTTCTTGTAAGTACGAAAATAAGAAACTGAAAAAAAAAATAAATCGATGTTGTCTTATTATTATGACAAAATTAATTTGTAAGATGTTTTTGTTTTCGTCCTTCACTAATTTTATATAATATTTTAATGGAAACAGAAATCTAAACAAGATGAATCACAAATTAAATCTGGAGAGGGCATAAACAACGTTGATGAACGTCGACTTAAATCCACAAATGTTTGTATTGCAAATTTCTATTGTAGCTGCAATGTGTTTGAGGTGAAAAGTAGTGGAAAACCTATTTTTACTTCAACAAAACTTCGCTCCAAAAGTTATTATTCTATAAGTTTTCTTATAGATACCTGAGCTCTTATCTCCTTTGAACAAATCAACTTTTTTTACAATTTGTTTATTTTTATACAAATTGTTTTTGATTTAGAAAATTCCTTTTCTTATCGATTCAAAGTCTCAGATGTATCGACGAATGTTAGTAAAAAGCGTTATATGTAGATTTGCATGCATAGTATTTAGTTTGTTAGTTTTATTTTTGTTCACAAAGAAGTCGCCATCTTATTATTTTCTATTTAACAAAAATGTTAAAACTTCTCTTGCATGAATATAAATTTATAAATCGTATTTTATTACGCCGTGGTAATTCTTATAAAATTTTTATATTCGGGCGTAACTGATACCCCTAGTCCAATGTTATTCATTTTAGACGAGTACCAGTTGTTCGCGTAGACCCTCGCTTGCAGAATTGATCCCAGATTGGCCAGTGCTTCATCACTTCATCAAGACGGAGGTTGGAGTTGTGGTTATCAAGTACACCCATGTTCTTGTCAATGTTTCAATGTTCTTTTCTCGTATTTCGATATTGTCTAGCGCTCAAGTTTCAGCTGACCAAATAGTGCTTATTATTTTTAGTTTTTCTCTTTATCAATCTGAGTTCTCATACTTAAACGATATATCTGTTTTATGAGAATGCATACGTAAATGAAAGATTTCCACAAATATGTGCCAAATGAATGCTTCCTGCATAGTAGAATGATTATACCACAAATATATTGAACATAATCGTATTATATTGGTGTTGTCAATGTGAATGATTTGTACTTTTGTCGTTGATTGTTTGTATGCATAATCTTCAAAATAAAAGATCTTCAAAAATTGAAGCCGGTATTTTTTAACCGAATTTTTATCATTTTTATGATCCATTATTTTTCTACGCCTCTTCGTAGGTTCACTTAGTTTTTCTAGAAACTGTTTGTTAGTTTTTCTACTTTTTTCAATTTTCGTTTTTTGGATAGCTGATCATCAATTTTTCGACTTTTTCAATCTTCGATTTTTCGGAAGTTGTTTATCAATTTTACGATTTTTTGAATCTTGGTTTTTCAACATCACTTATTGTTTTTTTACCTTTTTTTCATCTTTGATTGGGAAAAATTTTGATTTCTGCAATCGACTTTTTTATTGTTTTGATAGCAGTTCATTTTCAGCACAATTAATTTTTGAAAATTTATAATTTTTTAGTTTTTCAACAAGTGATTATTAGAATATACCAATATTCACTGTTTATAATTTCATGCGGTATATTTAATCTTGATTTGTTTAATTTTTTACATATAGAAACCTGAATCGTTCTTGAAACCATTGATTGACCAATATGCGAAGGAGGGTAAGGACAAAAAAGTGGTATTTGACGCCAACTTTTCTAAGCCTAACTGCAAGCCTAAATGGTTCTTCAGGAAAGATGTAAGTGGAAATTATTTAAGCACATAAATGAAAACATGAACATGTTTTTTATTTAACTTTTTACTTAAACAACAGGAGCTTTTCCCATCAGCTAAATATAAGTTCAAAAATGAAGAAGATTTATATCAACTTATTATCAGTCAACCGAAAGTGGAAGATACTGGCAAATACACAATCGATATAAGCGGAATTTCAAGCACGGCCTTCCTTACAGTAGACGGTAAAAAATAAATTAATTCCCAACTTAATTCATGAAATAATCTAATATAAATATTTAATTTTAGGAATTTTTATAGACTGCTATAATGTTAAAAACCTTATTTTAATTATATTTTACAGAAGCGGATCCAGTTTACACGTTCACTAAACCACTTAATCAACAAACAAGTGGTTTCCATAAACATGAAGTTCAATTGGAATGTACAGTCAGTTCAAATATGGCTCAAGTATCTTGGTATAAGGGAAAAACTAAGCTGGAGGTAAAGATTATAATAAGTCTATTATTTTATCAATAAAATTATATTTACAGTATTTTTATTAATAAAGTTATATATGTTAGGATGGAGACATTTATCAAATTTCGAAAGATATGGCTGGTGTATGTCGATTAACTATCAGAAATGCAACATTCGATGACAGTGGCGAATACTACTGTAAAATTAGTAAACAAACAGATAAAACCGATACAACTCTTTCAATTATTGGTATGTGTCATAAATTCTTTTCTACAGAATTTTTAAAACTTAAAGATAAAATAACAATTATTAAATTTTAATATTTCTTTATGTATAGAATATCCGTATAAGTTTGTGAAAGTTTTGAAACACCAGACAGCTACAGAAAAAGAGACAATAACATTGTCTTGTGAGTTGGACGATGCTGCGGGTGAAGTTAAATGGTTCAAAGGAGAACAAGAAATTGTTCCTGATAAGAGGTATTTACATTGATAACAAACAAAAATTGAATAATTTAAAAACTTTTATCATTTTAAAATATATTCAACTTTATCATTAATAAACTTATTTTCAGGGTTCAAATTAAAGAAGATGGTCGTAAAAGGAAACTTATTATTAAAGATGCTAAAGTTACGGATGCTGGCATGTACTCTTGCGTAAGCAATGCTGATAAGACAGAAGCTGAACTTGTAGTCAATTGTAATATTTCAATACCTTTTTATAATAAAACAATATTTATGGCATTTCCATCGTAACCTATTATTATTTTCAGATCTCAATCGATTCAATAAGAAACTGAAAGATACTACTGGCATAGAACGTGAAAAAGTTGTCCTAGATGTGGAGCTGCAAGATCAAACAGCTCCAGCTAGTTGGTTCTTTAACGGCAAACCCATCGAACCAAGTGAAAGAGTTGAAATTAAAAATCTAGGAGGTGGTAAACATCAACTTGTTTTTAATAGGGCAGAAATGGAAGACGATGGTGAAATTACCTGTGAAAGTGGAGAATTAAAGAGCTCATGTCATTTGTCAATAAAGAAGGGTGAAAGCAAGCCAATTGCTGAGATTCCAGAGAAAGTCGAAGGACCTATCAGTGCCCCTCTTGTATTTACTATACCTTACAGAGTTGACGGTACTAAACAATCGCAAGTGGAAGCTAAGCTTATGAAAGACGGAAAAGCTCTACCACTTAAGGACGTTGAAATAGTTGTAGGAGAAGATAAAATCACGTATAAAATTAAAAAACCACAACATGATCAATCTGGAGTTTATCAAATTAAAATCGGTAACGCCCAAGGAGAAGAAGTACAAGATGTTTTCATAAATATGCAAGGTAATATTAAAAATAAAACAAAAATTGTAGTTAATAGTTTCTGCTTTAAATGTAAACAAATTTTTAACATTTTATTTTTATTTTTTTATTTTTAGATGTTCCAACGCCTCCATTGGACGTAAATGTTAGTGACGTTTTCGCAACAAGCTGTGTCGTTTCTTTCAAACCATCGAAAGACGATGGAGGTTCGCCTATTACTAAATATGTTATTGAACGATTGGATATGAGTTTGAAAGCTCAATGGGATAGCGTAGGAGAAGTAATGCCTGGAGAAAAAACTAGTTATAAAGTTGAAGATCTTGTTACAAAAAAAGAATACAAATTCCGAATTCGAGCTGTTAATAAAATTGGATCTAGCGAACCAGCTTTGTTTGGAAAGCCAGTATTGGCAAAGGATCCTTGGGGTAAATTTTAAAAATTGATATCAGTTTCAATAGTAAATATTGAATTTCAATATTTATTTATAACTATAATTTTTTAATATTTTAGACGAGCCAGGAAAACCATCAAATGTGGAAGTTGTTGATTGGGATGTAGACCATGCTGATCTTACTTGGAACAAACCAGATAGTGATGGTGGTGCACCAATCACAGGTTACGTTATTGAATATAAAGAGAAATTCGGTAAAGAATGGGTCAAAGGCAAGGATATCCCAGGTGATGTAACAAAAGGAACAATTGATGGATTGAAAGAAGGACAGCAATATGAATTCCGAATTCGCGCAGTCAATAAAGCTGGTCCTGGAGAACCATCTGATGCTACAAAACCAATTATTGCAAAGAGTCGATTTGTCAAACCTTTCATTGTTGGAGATGGTTTGAAAAATTTGGTTGTTAAAAAAGGTCAAGTTATTAAGTACGACATTAAATACCAAGGTGAACCAGAGCCTGAAGTTAAATGGTTCTTAGGAGAAAAAGAATTGGTTCAAGACTCAGCAGAAAGAATAACAATTGATAAATATGAACGCAATACCGTATTAACTGTAAGAAAGACAACTAGACCTGATTCTGGAAAATACAAACTTGTTCTTTCAAACAGTTCGGGTACATGTGAAAGTGTTGCGGATGTAGTCGTTTTAGGTTAGTAAAATTACAAAAAAAAATATTTAACATGTATTAATTATTAATTATTTACAATATATTAATAACAAAACTATTCATACTTCAGATAAGCCATCAAAACCACTCGGACCTTTAGAGGCAGTAGAAGTTCGTTCAGATCACATAACTGTAAAATGGAAAAAGCCAAAGGATGATGGAGGCAGCGATATAACTGGCTATGTTTTAGAAAAAATGGATATGGACACTGGTAGATGGATCCCAGCAGGTGAAGTTGGACCAAAAGAGCCTCACGAATTTACATTCTCAGGATTAACACCAAAGAAGAAGTATAAATTCCGAGTAAAGGCTGCTAACAAAGAAGGCGAATCTGAACCTCTTGAGACTGATGAAGCGATTGTAGCCAAAAATCCATATGGTAAATAACTATATTTGACATCTTGAATGAATCTATTGGTGCTTTTAAGTATTAATATATTATTATATATACTGCTTGACTGTATATAATACTTTACTTGTGTGTTTACTAGATGAACCCGGAAAACCAGGAAAACCAGAAATCTTTGATTATGATAATGTAAGCGTTAGTTTGAAATGGGCTAAGCCTGATAGTGATGGTGGCAGGCCAATAACGCATTACACTGTTGAAATGAAAGATAAATTTTCACCAGATTGGGTCGAAGTTACTAAGACAAATGATGACAAACCAGAGGTTAAGGTTGAAGGATTAAAAGAGAAAATGGTGTATCAATTCAGGGTGCGAGCACATAATAAAGCAGGATCTTCTCAGCCTAGTGAACCTACAGACAATCATTTATGCAAACATAAAAACCGTTAGTATATTTTTAAATTTGAATCAGTTTTAATTATTAAATATATTAAATACATATTTTTATCTACTATAACTAAAATCAATATTTTTCACAATTAGAATTTATGTTTACATGAAACAAAATTTTGTGAAGAAAAATTTATAACATCATTATACTTTCAGTGAAACCAAGAATTGATCGAGAAACCTTTAAATCTATCACGATCAAAGCTGGAAGAACTCATAAATGGTCAGTTGATGTTATCGGAGAACCACCTCCAGAGTGTAAATGGGTATGGAGAGATAACATACCTCTTACAAATACTGAACGCATAAAAATTGATAATGTTGATTATCACACCGATTTCCAAATTATTAACGCTGTAAGAAAGGACACAGGAAAGTATACATTGATTGCGGAAAATGCCAGTGGAAAAGATCAGGAAACTGTTGAATTAATTGTACTAGGTAAGTATTGTAAACCTATTTGTCTCATATTAAAAATTAATTTAACTTTTCTGAATGCTAATCTATTAAAACAGGAAGACCTGCTGCTCCGAAAGGACCGCTTGAAGTCTCGGATGTTACAAAAACTAGTGCAAAACTTAAATGGGAAAAACCGGAAGATGATGGTGGATGTCCAATTAAAGAATATGAAATTGAAAAGATGGATACTAAAACTGGAAAGTGGGTGCGCGTGGGAAAAGTTCCAGGAGATTGTACAGACTTCCAAGTTACTGGTTTGAATCCAGGTAGCGAATATAAATTCCGCGTAACTGCTGTAAATGACGAGGGTGATTCGGAACCACTTGAAACTGAGGCAGGAGTAATTGCTAAGAATCCGTTCGGTAAGTTAAGCTAAACTTATATTAGTTGTAAAATTTCTACATAAAGAAGGTAAAATAAAATGGGAAATCATTTCAAATTTAACTTAATAATAAAAATATTATTAATTACTTTATAGAATAAGAAATATGCATGCAGTTATTAAAAAAAATATATATATTCTGGCTAGTATTTTGATTACTCAGTTATGTACAATATTGAGGTTTTATGGTTTACGTCCGTTACATAATAATCCTTCGTATATTTCTTATTCTGCAATTTATTTATATAAAAATTTGAAAAATGCAGTCACTCATTTTATAAAAATTATTACGTCTAAAAAAATACTATTAAATTTTAACGTATTCAGTAAGATATTTGAAGTTAATTTAAAAAATATATAGTTCTTCTGATTAATGTTTTGATATATTTAGATGAGCCTCTTAAGCCTGGAACTCCGGAAATTACTGACTATGATAATGAATCGGTGAGCATAAAATGGACTCCTCCAGAATTTGACGGCGGTGCGCCTATAGAAAAATACATTATTGAAAAGAAAGATCGGTATAAGCCAGAATGGGAAAAGGCCATTGAAGTACCCGGAAATACTTTGGATGCTAAAGTGCCTGGTTTGAAAGAAAAGGGAGAGTACCAGTTTAGAGTAATAGCGGTTAATAAGGCTGGACTTTCGCCTCCTTCAGATGCATCAAAGATGCAAATCTGTAAACACAAATCTCGTGAGTGTTTTTATATATCATATTATACTAAAATAACATTTGAATTCAATATAATTAATTAAACAATTTTTGTTTTATATAGTCAAGCCAAGAATTGATAGAACCAATCTTAAACCTATTGTGGTTAGAGCTGGAAAACCAATTAAATATGATGTTGATGTTCGTGGAGAGCCACCTCCAGAAACTACGTGGTATCACAAAAATAACTTGGTGAAATCAGCAGGAAATATTGAAATTGTCAATATAGACTACAATACGAAAATTAGTATTACAGACAGCATAAGAGCAAATACTGGTGTATGGAAAATTAAAGCTGTAAATGCGCATGGAGAAGACGAAGCAGAAGTAGAAGTTACAGTTCTGTGTAAGACTTTAATATAAAAATATCGCGCAAAAAGTAAAAATAAAATTAAACACAAATCTTAAAAATACTTAAAAAATTTATATTTCAGCGGCACCTTCAAAACCAGTAGGACCTCTTAAAGTTTCCGATGTTACTAAGAGTGGTTGTAAATTAAAATGGGAGAAACCAGAAGACGATGGCGGGAAACCTATCACGGGATATCAAGTTGAAAAATTGGATAAAGCAACTGGACGTTGGGTGCCGGTTGGTCGTACCAATGATACTGAGATGGACGTTAAGGGATTACAGGAGGGTCATGATTATGAATTTAGAGTAAAGGCCATTAATGAAGAAGGAGAATCCGAACCTCTTACTACTGAAAGATCTATTACTGCCAAGAATCCATTTGGTTCGTTATAGTGCAATTATTTTTTATTCAATTATTATTTATATTATTAATAATTTTAAATAATTTGATTCTCAGATATTCCTGGTAAACCTGGAGTACCTGAATTTGAAGATTGGGATGTGGATCGTGTTGACCTTAAATGGGAAGCGCCAAAGGATGATGGTGGAGCTCCTATTACTGGATATATTATTGAAAAGAAAGAAAAATTAACTAGCCATTGGGAAGAAGCAGAAACTACGACATCACCTCAACCAAGAGGTCGTGTCACTGGACTTAAAAAGGGTGCTACTTATCAGTTCAGAATACGAGCTGTTAATAAAGCTGGTCCAGGTGAACCTGGTGAGCCAAGTAAACTACACGTAATGAAGGCTCGGTTCCGTAAGTACATCTTTAATATGCCTATGGTAAACTTCTTAAATAAGTTGATTAAAATATTATTTTTTTGATATAGTTAAACCACGTATCAATCGCGATAAATTACAAACGGTGAAAGTAAGAGCAGGTCAACTCGTGAAGCTCGATGTAGATGTAGAAGGTGAACCACCTCCAACTATTACATGGAGTAGGGGTATTAAGCCATTATCGAACAGTCCAAACGTTAAGATTGATAATGTCGATTACAATACTAAGCTTCAGCTATCCAATACTACACGTGCGGACACAGGAAAATATACAATTAAAGCTGTAAACGATTCTGGCTCCGATGAAGCAGAAGTAGAAATAATAATACTTGGTAAGTGTTACATTGTTAGTAATTAGTAGAAATTAATAATTTACAATGTAAATATTAATTTAATTTTTACTTAATTTTCTGCAGATAAGCCAAGTAAACCTGAAGGTCCTCTCGAAGTAACGGATGTACATAAAGAAGGCTGCAAGCTTCACTGGAAGAAACCTAAAGATGATGGTGGTCTTCCATTAACAAGCTACGTTATAGAAAAAATGGATGTTACGACTGGACGTTGGGTTCCTGCAGGTATTGTTGATCCTGAGAAAACTGATCATACAATTACTGGACTTGAACCTGGAAGAAAATACGAATTTAGAGTGAAAGCTGTAAATGAAGAAGGAGAATCAGAGCCACTTCAGACCGATGCATCAATCATTGCCAAAAATCCTTACGGTATGCTATCTATTATTTTATTGTAATATTATAAAATTAATTTCTAAAACGAACTTATAGAACTAACAAAACAAACTTATATATTCCGAAAAATTATTGCGGATTATTAAATAATATTTTATTGTTTAAATATAGATACCCCTGCTGCACCTGGCTTACCAGAAATTGTCGACTGGTCTGAAAATATGGTGAAATTAAAGTGGGAACCCCCGATCAGAGATGGTGGTTCTCCTATCACTGGATACATTATAGAAATGAAAGATAAATTTGGCTCCAGTTTTGTTAAAGCTGCTGAAGTGGACGGTCCTATCTGTACCGGAACTGTACCCAAATTAGAAGAGGGCAATCAATATCAGTTCAGAGTCCGAGCTGTTAATAAGGCTGGACCAGGAGAACCCAGCGAAGCAACGAATCCGCATACTGCTAAAGCTCGTTGGCGTAAGTGACCTATTTATTTAGGTATTCTAATATTTTCACAAGATTTTAAACTTTATTTTTTGTATTAACACAGTCAAGCCGTACATTGATAGAACAAATCTGCAGCAAACTACAATCAAAGTTGGTCTCACTTTATCATTGGATGTTAATATTATTGGTGAACCACCTCCAACAGTAACCTGGTCTTACAAAGGAAAAGAACTTGCAACCGATGATCAAGTTCGTATCGATAATGTTGACTACAACACAAAATTCTTGATATTAAAATGCAAAAGAAGTCACACTGGAAGATATACAATCAAAGCTAAAAACGAAGTTGGCGAAGATATCGCAGAATTTGATTTGTTAGTTTTAGGAAAGCCAACTAAACCTACGGTACGTATCACTGCATATTTTTAGCCTTTTTATAATAACGGCATGTCTTATAATTTTATATCGGTGACGTTATTATCGATAAATTACTTTTAGACCTACGCAAATACTTCTTTGAGCCGACTCATGTAGTTCATATATTATCGGTCCTAATGAAGATTAGTACATTTTAAGTGATTTAAATTTATCTAAGATCTAAAATCGCGTAGTATCCAAAAGGTACTTTTAGTATATTAAATTCATAATAAATTTAATTTATTAAGGAATTATAAATAAAGAAATAAAAACTTACAGTATTTGAAATGAACTAATCTTTGTTAGGAGCGACGACATGATCTCAAGCAGACATGGATCGGCACAAAGCTCTAGTAAAAAAAGTCCTTAAAAATTTTAATCTCTAAGAAGATACAATTGTTTTTATTTACAATTTTGAATTTAATTCTTAAAGTCATTTCTACCTCATAGAATTCTTTGTTTATTAAAGTAATAATTTTTCTATACGAAATATACATAGCAATTATATTTTTCACTAGGTAAAAGCATTAAAAAACTTTAGTTAAAATATTAATTTATTTAAAAACTTTAAAAAATATTATAAACTAATAATATATTAATTAATAAGGAAAAAATTTGTTATCAAATTTTTAAAATACTATTGATAAAATCAATGGAGAAAATAATAATAAAAAGCAAAGAAATTTTCATTTACCAGGGGAGGCTTTCAGATCCGGGTCACAGATGTTAATGAAATTTTGCGATATATTTTTAACGCTTTGGAATAAAATTTGGAAGAAAATATAAAAAATGAACTTCTAATTGAAGCATGAATTATTTAACTTAAACAAATCCTTAATGATCATTTAATAAATAACATAAAACTAGAGGACACAAGTTTCAATTTGCCATTTTAAGAATAAAGAAATTATAATTTACACGTCCATATGATAACATAAGAAATTATAA
>JAPYZA010003594.1:0-14838 GCA_030522685.1 Eupelmus azureus | reverse complement strand
AGTGTTAGTAGAATTTGACGTTATTATAGTAAGACAAAATTATTTATTTTTAAGAAAAAATGTTGTTACCCAAAGCTCATTAGATTTTACTTATTATTAACTTTTCTATACCAAGATAAGGTTTTAGCACAATTATATTTAAGATTAAAAATAACACGAAAAGAACCAGCCTCAACACCTCATCCTAATCAGCTTCCCCCAAAATCTCATCAACGACAAAAAAATTCTCAAATATTCCCCTTACCCCAACGAAAATCCCTTATGCAAAACTCCCTCGCCAACAAAAATCAAACGAAATCCCGCGTTAAAACGAATTCCCCAACATTCGATCTCTCGTCGAGCCTCGCAAACATCGCTCGGCTCTCAATGTATTCGCTCCATCCTTGCCACTCGAGCGACAAATTCGCGCGCGCCTCGATTTCGTTGATTTTACGCGCAAGACGCTCTCTCTCCTCTTGAAACGAGATCGAGAATCACGGCGGTATAGCCTTGACAGAGAGATAGCCGTCGGCGCGGGAATAATTAATTCGCGGTTCTTCCTCGTCTAATTAGCCGGATTTATTCCGGTGACCCTCTTATCCCAGCCTCTGGCTTTGTCGTCGTCGACGGTTTGACTCGTCCGCTCTGTCTCTTGTTCCAGAAAAGCTGCCCTCTCCCTCTCACTCTCTCTCTCTCTCTCTGATGTATGGAAATATATGCGCGGGGGGTGGGCAGGGAGACGCTCGCGCATTTTTCCGGGCTCCCGAGCCTTCATTTCCACCGCTCGCTCTTCCTCTCTCTATATACACCCCGGCGAGCGCTCTACTATCTTTCTCCCGTGCTCCTCGAGTTCTTCGGACCGCGGAGACATCCTCCTACGCGCGCGAGCCTCGTCCCTCGCTCTCTACTCCGCGCGACACTTCAGCTTTAGCCCTCCTCCTTTGCCGTCACCTCTAATGACGCGTCTACGCTCTCGTTAAATCTGTGTCGCCCGACGAGCTGCTGCCGCTGCTTCCCATTTTCTCAGCGCGCGAGCTTCATTTTTCCTCGAGCGAGCTGACTGTGTCTTCGTGTATTATTTTTCTCTTTTTTTTTTAAACTCCTGTTTATCCTTTTCTTTTTCCGAAAAAAATGTATAACGCCGCGGAGCGATCCTCGCGGGCGTCACCACCCCCCTCGTTGTCTGTTCGGTTTATGCAGGTACATAAATCACGAGGCTGCCGCCGCCGCGGCTTTATCTGCATTTTGAACTCATTTAGCGAAATCGCGCGCCGGCGCGTATATAGTCTCGTTTTATCTTGGATGAGGCTCTGGGTGCGTGTAAAAAGTCGGCTTGTGTCTTTGCTTTTATAAAGAGAAACAATGTTGTAGTTATTTCGAATTACAGATTTTTATGAATGTATTTTATTTTAATATGCCGAGTCGCAGTCAACGCGTAGAAAAATGTGCACTTTGCCGCAAAGCATTAGATATTTTGTAAAAATTGCTCTACTCCCTCGTGCAATAAAATGCTAAATACCATCCCAGTCAGGCATTATCTATCGTTTTCCTTCCGAGAATCAAGCTTAGAAACTCGTGGCTTTTCGAAATATCCCGGCTCAATTTATTCGCTGCTCCCACATTTCTTGCTGAAATAACGCAATTACAGAAAATCGCTCGGCGATTTATAAAGCGCTTAAATTATCCCGCTCTCATATTCCCTCGATATCTCAAGAATCAATTACCCGTATAATGCGAGACAGAAGTACCCTCGTCCTCAAACAATCGATTCCCGTCATTATGCGTCCGAGAGAGCGAGATAAGAATCCGATCTCTCGCGCATATATAAAACCGGCATACTTTTACTTTTCCTCTCTCTCTCACTCTTTCCCTCTTAATACACGCACACCATATTACGCGTACGCATGCGTATATATCCTCGGGGGCTCGCGCGGGGGGGCTGCCCCCACCTTTCCGAAAGAGCCGGGCCTCTCGAATGCAAAAAACGTAAACGATGTTACGTGAATCGATTACCGCAAATATGATAATGATTCGCTCGGGCGCGCGCGCGCGAGTGCATTCATTACTCGCGCTCGAATTAGTCGACTTTAACGCCTGGCGCGCGCACTCTTAAATCACAAGAGCGCGCGCGCATTATATGTGCAAGCGAGCAATTCGCCGACGCCGCGATGAAATTGCCGGAAATTAAAGGCGAGCAAAGGCTGGCTGTGCGGGGAAGAGAGACTTGGAGTCTCCTCCTCCTTGGGCGCCCGTGGCTGGATCCGCGGAATCTTATTAATAAATTACGGGAATGAGTAGCAGTGCTTGCTGGGTTGTTGTGTGGATGTGTGTGTGTATAGGTGTGTATAAAGGTCTCTTTGGAGTGGGTTGTGCGTGTGCAGCGATTCGAGCGAAGAGACTCGATTTACACTTCCCGCTATATGAATTGAGACGGCTCGCGCGCATACGATTAGCGCGCGCATTTCGCCGGCGCGGCATCCTTGAAATTTCATGGCATTGAGCGTTTTGGCTTGACGGATTGGTCTGTGGTTTATGAAATCTTTTTATGGCGAGGGTATTATTGTTGTGGATGAGGAAGTTCGCGTTAGAGGAGCAGGCGTACTTTTTAGATGTGTGAGGATATTGAGGAAATATTGTAAATATATTGAGAACTATCAAAATATAAGAATGTGTGGTTAATTTTGAAAAGGAAATTGGAGTAGATGATGTTTATAGATCGTATTAGAGAATAACTAAACTGGAATTAGTTTGCTATCTGGAAAATGACATTTATGATTTTAACAAGCTATTATAAAATTAAATAAAATTAAGTATTGTTCTAGATAAAACAAAATTGTTAATTTGAGAGATCAAACATTGCAAAAATTACAAAATATCAGTTTTTAAAATTTGTCAGTCTCTGGGTTTTTTACTGATGTGAATAGGAATTTTTAAAACAATGGATATCACAGACAATAAACTGAAATTACTAAACATCGAACTATAACTAAAAATATCTAGATTTTCAAATATATTAAATTATTTTTATTTTATAATTAAAAATTTTCCAAGAGTATTCTTAAAAAATTACTTGAGTATTTTCTTATTCTTTTAAAATTCTAAAAACAAAAAGCTGTCAAACACATTGTAAAAACTGTTTTCTCAATGTATTCGATTAAATAAAGTGAGTATTATAAAGAAAAGGGTTATAAATACCTTTTAATTAAACGAAATAAAAATATTTAATTGCTATACGTTTATAAAAATAAAAATCTCAAATAAATAAACTAATCCAATTACCAATTATGCAAACTTATTTTGCTAAACATAAAGCTCTGCAACTCTCATTCTCCAACATGTTAAACCCGCAACAAGCTCCTCATTGCAAAAAATCGCCCTTTTCCCCAAGATAATCGCATAACGAGCCTAACTCGCGCCGAATCAAGAAATCTTATCTCGCGAACAGAGCAGCAGAATCCTTTTTCTCATTTCCAAAGGAAGTTGCCACGTATAGACCGCGTTCCCGTACACGAGCCCTACTTAGCTCGCGCTCCCGCAATCATAGACTCTTGTTCGCCGATAAAGCTCGCCGTACGTCATCGCAGCTGCAGCCCTCTCGTTTGTCCCGGGAAATCAGCGGGCGCGCTAGCAGCAATCCAGGCGTGCACTCGCTGCGTGGCCGTCAAAAAGGACACAAAGGAGCAACAAGAGAGCGGGCCACTTTTGTGCGTGTCGAAGCTCCCTCTCTCGCTCGCTCCTCCTCCAAACGAGCCAGTACATCGCGAGCGAGCGAGAAAGAGAGAGAAAGAGAGGCGGGGGCGAGGGGGGGAGGCGAGTAAGTAGTAGGTACGTAATGGGCACTAGGCGAGGAGAGTAGGTGGCAAGGCTGCGTGACGAGGCGATTGCGGAGCGTGACTAAAATATTTAAAAATATGTATCTTTCTGGCCGGACTGCCAGCCTGCCATGCCGTCCAGTTTTCAAGTCCTGCACACACACACACGTACACAGCGATCCCTAGAGGGGCCTCGCGCGCTGCTATATTTATTTCGCATTTCCTTCCTGCTGCTGCTGCTGCCCTGCCGTGTGTGTGCTGGCCCGCCGCCGCCGCGACGTTGTTACACTCGCAGCGAGCGCAGCAGCAGAGCAGTAGCTGCAAGAGAGAGAAAGAACGAGCTACACGCGGAACCCCCGAGCGTACACGTCGCGCGCTCCGCTCTTCCACTTCCGTTCACCGCCGAGTAGCGATCCTCTATCTCGTTACCGCGAGCGCGCGCGCTCGCACTGGCCTGACCGTTGTTGCTTGCTTGTTGCCTCTTCGCTTCGTTCGCTCTCTTTCTCTCTCTCTCTCTCTCTCTCTCGTTTTTTCCTCCGCTGCCTGGCAGCTCACTTTTTTTTCCCTCCCCGCGCGCGCGCTCCGTTTTTACGGAGATATCTGCCGCCGTCGAGCTAAGTATATAGTCAGCTGTTGTGGACCTCGTTTGCGCGGGAAAATTTTTATTAGCCCCACGGCGCTCTATCCTCGATTCTTTCGTGTGAAAGGGGAAAAGAGCTAGTGTGGATATGGTCTCGACGAGTGCCGGCCGTTGCGCGCGCGCGCTCGCTCAACGGATGGACGGAAAAATTTATGGCCCCGAGTGGCGAAAGTTTGAGAAAAAGTTGGGATGGATGCATGTTTACACTGTCTTCAGCTGTTATTTTTTTTCTCTTCTTTTCATTAAATGCCGCTTGTTTCTTCGCTAATTAGGCTGAGACGAGGCGGTGGAGCGCTTTTTGGATTTATGGGAGAAAATAAGGCTTGTTTCTATATAGATGCAATCTTTGCACGCTGATAGTGATAACTGGATGAGTCTTTACTGTTATCTTTTCTGTAATTCACTAATGTGGAGAAAATTATTTTGGCGGTACACGATGTTAATTGAATTATCTGCTGTTGAGTGCGAATCCGTTGCGGCTGTCTACGAATCTTGTGGAATTATGTTCTTTTGAAGTGAAAAAACATTGGGGTTTGATAATTCAAAAATCATCGCGAACTATGATTCTTCATTTTTTTTATCGATCAATTGACTGATAATTAAGCTCTGAACTACATCCTCATGAGCAATAGAATATACTCTTTGTAAGATGAATTGTATAATATAAAAAGAAAACTCGTTTTACCAAACTTTTAAATATTAAGTACTCTTCTATCAAGTCTGTATGATACAGCTTTACATCAATTAGCAGCGTTTTATTCCTTGAAATTTATAATAAGTAAGAATTTTTAAAAGTTTTAAACGATATATTAAACGAGACAGATATTACTAATTTTAAGAATTTTAAATTTTAAAAATGGCAGTAACAATATTATTACTGCTCATGACGGTTTTACCGCCCATTATGCTCATTTATACGCTCATTTATTACCTTCGAATTATATTATTCAATTTAAATTGTGAAATTATACCTTACTCAATTTAAATTAGTTCAACAAAATAATTGCTAAGGGCGAGGCTATTAAGGTTAAAAAGAAAAAAATATGAAAATTTGATAAATTCAATTTCGAATAATTATGTGTCAAAAATTAATTTAGTAAGTAATAAAAATTTGCATAAAAATAAGGTACTTATTAGAAAAATGAATAGCGCTATCATGTTTAGAAAAATTTGTTTGGATATGATAAAAATAAATTGAGACCAGTTGTAATTATATATTCAATGATACTTAACATTTTTAAAGTAAAAAAAGCTTGCAAGACTACTTACATATGTTATTTAACTATTAATATGCCTAAACTTAAACATAATAAAGATAATCAACTAGCTTTAAGACCATTTCATTGCATTGTAATTAAATATTTATTTAGAGTTCTGATATAACAAAATGAAAATTAAATTGTTTGTCATAAAATTTTTTCCGACATGTGTAAAATATAATAGTACATTATCCACTAAGGGAGTAAAGTCCCATTTTATAACCGAGAGCGATTTGTTACCCGAGCGAAGCGAGGGCTGTAATTTCCCGAGGAATAGTTATTTATGACGCAAGTGCGGTAAAGTGATTTTAACCTCGTGTGGACATTTACGCACGATCGAAGCGAGTGCAGAAAGTTTACACGAGGTTAAAATCACTTTATCGCCCATGTATCGTACATAATTTTTTGACACGACGTGCAAAAAGCTTGTTTTAATGCACGCGTTACCTACCGAGCGTGCGGGAAAACGAACTTTTCGCACGCCGTGTAGAAAATAATTGACTTTACTGACAAGGTGTATATAGTAAATTTATATATATGAATAAAGTTCCCACCTTAACTGTGGTTACTTACTTGTTTTTATTTTATTTTTCACAACAGCCGGCCAAAATACAAACTTCACGTCCCAACCTCAAACAGAAAATTCGTAATTTCGGTCTCGCTGTAGCGAAAAATAGTTTAAGTACCTAGGGAGGAAATAAAGAAAGCCTCAGATCGCATGTTAACATTTCACAATTTACATGCGATCTAGGACTTTCTTTATTTATCCTCCCACGGTGCGTCATATACTTTTTTCATTAATTTTTCTATTTTTTTCTAATAAAAATGGTAGTACAGAAATAATAACTGCTAGCAGGGATATAATGGCTCATTATATCCCTCTTCGAGATTTTCGGGAATAATATGCCACTTTATACGCATTTATTGGGGGGAATTAAGTGGCCATTATTAGGTGGGAATAAAATTTATTATATTTTTTAAGTTTAAGTTATATACTATTTAAAGAGCAGTATGATAACAAGTTAAATATCTAATTATTAGGTACTTAATCTATTGTTTCAATTCCTTTAATTTCATAAAAGATAAATACAACGCCTCGTCAACCTGCCAAATATCTGCAAAAATGGTGTCTGAAGACAGTAACATCGAAGCGGACTTGACTAAATATGTCGATCTGCAAGGAAAACCGCAAATGCTCGAGCTACCAGGTCTCATCAGGGAAAGAAAAGAAAGACAAGCCAGCACAGCGAGCCATCAACGGCAACGAGGTTCCACGGTGCTCGGCAATCTGTATAGCCTCGTCGTGTATATACGCACACGTCGCTTACGATATATTTACGTTCTCGCAGCTACTCGTCGTCGCGCTCCCACAAAACAGAGACGCGTGAGCCCCCCTTCGTCCTCTCTCTCTCTCTCTCTCTCCCTCTCTCTCTCGTCTTATGCATATTCATGAGCTTTTTGATCGATAATCGCTCTGTGGGTAGAAAAAAAAGGAAGTAGTTCCTGCAGGTCGTGAAAAAGGAAAGGACAGAGAGATAAAGAGAGAGAGAGAGAGAATGGCCACGAGCGCGATGTGACCGCGGGCGCATACTAATCGCTCCCGTATGTACGTATAGCAGGCGATTTCGAGCTCAACTCGCTGCTGGGTCTTCCGACGTTTTCTTCCGCCGCATCGTTCGCCTATAGTGTGCTTATGAGAAGCCGGCTGCGCGCCTCGAGGACGCGCCGATCTCAGGCCTCGATAGATTTTGGACACGCCTGATCTTGGAGATAGGCCATTTTTTATGTAATTTCCTGTTGTCGTTGTTTAATTGAGATATTGAATGGCTTTTGGGTAAACGTTGAGTTGATGGTTTCTGCGGTGGTTGATCGTGTAAGCTTTTTTGAATTTGGTTTGGGTATACTGAATTGTTAAAGGTAAATTGATTTTTATTTGATCAATTTTGTTATTATACAACTATACGTGACGGTGTTTTCGTATGGCTTTACTTGTAAAATTAGAAATCTAGTGATCGGCATTTTATAATACAATTTATGTTACAGTATGAACCTAAACTTTTTATATAATCTTTTACACGTTAAACAACATGATTTATAGTTTTTCTTATAGTATCCGATTTTAGGAACTGTTTTAAGTAGTAAAATTCGATTTTACGTATACATATACAAAAACTGAATTTCGCAGCCTATTATTAGCAAGTGTGGGATGTTTTCAGCAGAAATCTGTGCCCGAAAACTATTTGTAGTTATCGGGGTAGACTCTATATATTGCTCTTGTTAGAAAAAAAATTTTTTTTCTTGCACACAAAATTATTTATATTTTCTCATATACCTTTAATTCAAATATTTTTTACATATATAATATTATACTTTCAATAGATTATTTAATTTATATTCTTATTAAAAAATATATAAAAATAATTTTGCTATTATTATTGTTAAAAATATGCATCTATCGTGATTTCAGACCATAAATATTTAATCAAAGAAAAAGAGAAATTAAAATGCAATAACACCTTTATTAAAGTATTTTTATAAATACAATATAAATTTAACTCTTTCATAAAAGAACAGCAGTATTAATTTATAATCCATAACATAAACTTAAAAACATTAATGTACCATCCCAAATGGTTTAACGAAATAATTTTATAAATCACTGCATTTTTTTTCCAAAATTTCAGATCGCGAATATTTCACAGTCGAGAGCTTTAATAAAATAAAAGTTTCCGTTACCGAATGAATATTGCGATCACGCCCGCGGGCTCAATAATCGTAAACGCAGCGTAGCGTTATCCCGCGAAAATGGCATTAATTTAATCGTAGCCGTGCGCTTCGAAGCCCTACCAGTTGCGTTGGCTTGCTAAAATCCCCATACCAATGAATCGGCTCGCTCGTACGCGCACGCACCGCCAAAAACAGCCGTCAAATTTATTCATTTCGCTATTTTATACAATAAAACGGAAAAGTTTCCGCATAGTCGACGCCTGCGAGTGGTGCGCTGACGCGGAATCGTTCGATATGAAATAAAATCTATTTTTCGAAATAAAATGGAAAAACTATTATTTTTGTTTTGTTTGGGTATCAACGTGTTTGATGGAGAAAAAAGTAACAGAGTTTGTTGAATCTCGTGTTTTTAAATCAAATAATGTAGATTTACTTAAAGCAAAAGGTATTATAATGTAGATTAGAAGTATCAGTTTTTACTGATTTATATTGCTTTTATAGCTACATATTTAATAACAACGTGTAGAATTAACAAAAAACAGCTGTTCTTTTTATATCTTTTAAGATAGCATTTTTTTATACTATTTATACATAAATAACTAGAAAATATTTCGATAAATACAGCGTCCTTAAAGACAACTTACGTAAATGATACAAACATATTAAAAGTTACAGTTTTATTGAACTTTTTTGAAAATTAACAAAGAACAATTATTATAAAGTACATTGCCAGATGGCTATACCTTTTTACAAAAACTTTATATAAAGATTGTTTACTTCCTTCAGATAAAACTTCTCTTATATATTATGTAATAGATACAAACTCTCAAGAAAAGCATTAATATTTTGTAAAAAATATCAAAATCTTGGTCATTGCCCTAAAAGGTATCATCTTAAACGCGGCACCTAAATCGAAAATCGCGATCGCGAAAAATGAGAAGCAGAGACTCTCCGCGATCTTGGCGCGAGAAAATAAAAAGACGAACACAAGAAGCCCCGGCAATAAAAGAAAAAAAAGCAGAAAAAAGGGGAATATCGGGCCAAAAAGTCCGAAGAGTGTCGCGTCGTCGCGGCAGTAGCTCGTGTAGCACCCAGGAACGAGGAGAAAGGGAATAAGGCCATCTCCGGCAGCGGTGCACGGCGGGTAGTTAGCACCAAAATAAAATAAGGATGAAACAAAACGAGAGGCAGGAAAAATAAGTCGGCCCTTATCTCGTCCTCTGCCGTCCCCCGTTTCGGCCGGCGCGCATGCATATTCAGAGGTACCCCACTTCTCTCCTCGCTCTCTTCCTTAGCTCGCGCTTTTCCTTTTCTGCGCGCCTTCCCCCGTTTAGCTTGCTCGCTCGCTCTCCTCTTTTTCCTTCGGCGTTCCCTTATACGCGCTCCCCTAATTCTCTCTTTCCTTCGTTTCGCTCTTCCTCTCCTACACACACAGGCCGCTAATTTCTAGACTTCTTCCTTCTTTAATTGCAGCGGCGCGATAATAAGAGCATAGGCTCGCAAGCGCTCCGCTCCCGCCTATATACCTATACATACACGCACAGAGGCTAAGAGCAAGCCGTGTAACGAGCTAACACCCGTTCTTACACCCCCGGCCATCACGATAATCTTTATTGCTCGAGCTGCACTGGACGACGAGGCGACGACTACGCCGCGGGCCAAAAGAAACTTCTGCTGCTGCCGTCGAGCGCTCGTCTACCGTTTCCCTCGCCTGCTATATAAGTCTTGCCACCGCCTTTTTTTTCCTCTTCTTTTTTGCTCTCTTCCCCGAAGACGATGGCTTCTTCGATGGGAATGAGCCACCGCCACCACAGCCAAGTTCCGCGTGTGTCCTGTACTCCTTTATTATTATTATAGGAGGGGGAGCCGCGCGCGGCGTCGCGCAAATTACGCGGCAATTACGATAGCGTAATCGCGCGAACGAGATCGCGGCGGCCCCGTTTTTCTGGAAAACTTTCCCTGCACCCTTTCGAACCCGGCCGTCTCACTCGGAGGGGTTTATTAATTGTATACGCTGAGCGCGAGCGCGCGCGCAGGTTCGCAGATGATAGCATTAATGGCCGCGAGCGCGCGCTTCTATACGCAATTTTAATGGGCGCAGGCGCTCTTTTTTTATGTATGAATGCCGACCTTGACTTTAGTTTCTCGAACAATTATCGAACGCGTTATTATGAGAATTTCTAGGTATGGGAAGTGGCGAAGGGGTGAAAAGGAGGCCTGCCGTTTGATTCGTGCGGAGGTGAGGCTTAATAGCGCGGAGGAATAAGTTATATTTATTTTAATAGGAAATGTAATTGCGTTGGTTTACAACTTACTTTTGCAAGTATTTGAGAATGCATTCATTTTTTATAGGGATTTTCTGGTATAAAAAAAGGAAATTGAGTACATTCCAGATATTAGTAATAAAAAAAAGCTTTTTCTTTTGATTGTAGCTTCGTATGTGTTTTAATTGTATTTTTTCATCATTTTAAAAGCTACAAGTACATACTCGTGAATAAGCTACAATACTATTACATGAAAGTAGAATCACGTTAACTATCAAATAAACTTGTAAATATTTACTTAAAGTATTTTTTTATAAATAAATACATAAATTTCATGTATCGAAACTTTATGTATGTTTTTATAATGTGGAAGATTTAAAAAATAATTATAACATGTAATTTTAATTTTACAAACTATTCACAAACAATCATAAAGTAACTTGGACTAAATAAAATATGTGAATTGTGAATATGCATTTGAAATACTTTTTCGCTATTCTAAATGTAATTTCACTATTTCAGACTAAGAAATGGGTAATTTTTGGCCATTTTTTAACATATGAATCATTTACTAGTCATCGAATGATCATGAAATAGAATAATTTCTACGAGAGAAGCATCTAGCAATTTAACATAGTATATTAAATTTATTTTTATAAGAATTTCGTAGTTGGAGACAGTTCTTTAAATACTTTTCTTACTATACCAGATACTTGTTCAGTAGTACTGCACTTTACATAAGTATCTACTACTGTAATTTTAATACGACTTATTTGAAAATATTGCTCATTTCATTTTGTTAGTTTTCTGTGTATTTTTTATCACTTGCTTTATTAGAATAGATATTGCCCTAATACTGATGGGAGCGCGATTTAGGAAATATCCAGTATCTAGGTAGAGAGCAGACCAAACGAAACGCCTTTTTTAACGGTCCTTCAATATTTCACTTCGACTCAAGAAATAGAAAGAATTAACAGCAACTTTCGCACTGGAATATTATTAGCAATTTTCTAAAAATTTCTAATTCTAGTTTATTTTGTAGCCTATATCTTGTAATATAATCTAATAAATAAGTGGTAAATGGAGAGTCGCTACAATATTTTGCTCAAAAATGTAAAGTAGATCTCTGCTAATATTTAATACTATTAGTTCAGAAAACTTTACAAATCTTTATTTTTATAATAGAAAAGTTTATGGCATTAATCATAAAGTGAATAAAAGTTTGTATAGCGTATTTTGAGGTAAGGACAACTTACACCAAGCTATGTTTAAGGACCGTTAAAAAAAAGCGTTTCATACTATATAAGAAATGACAAGTTTAGCCCGTCATTTATTAGTTTTTTGGCCATATCGACTATTAAAATTCCTTGACTACTTACTCAAAAAAGAGTAAAAATATTTATCATTTTAGCAAAATTTGGTTTTCAAAATCTATTACCATTAATAGTCTGTATTAATAAATAAAAGTTGGTATATTACTATTTCGTATTGCTAAATTTCTTTTTATATTTTACCACCATCAGAAACGAAAAACAAAGTGGCCCATCCAACAAATCAAAAAGCTACCATATTTTACGATTCTTTAAAATTTATTTCGAGCTCATCAGTTTTCTCCGTCTGCCGGCGAAAAACAAAGCCATAGATTACACCTGCAAAATCCACAAATCATAATTTTCGAAAACTTCAGAAGACATCCCGGCTTTTGATTCATGCGCGACGTCCGAAATAGCGCGTTCTCCGCGCGTTCACACACACATACACCACTGGCTCTCGCCAAACACATACATGCGCGCATAGTCGTATCCATGCGCAGTGGCGATCGGTCAGCAACCGATTGCAATGTTCGCTCGGCTCGTTTCGCATGCGGCTCGTGTATATTTTAGTGGAAAACAGGGTCAAGCCAGCCGCGGGCTGGCGCACGGTTAGCTCTCCTCGAAGAGAGAACCGACACAATGGCAACGACGCGGCCTGCTATATAATACGTGTGCGGGTATGCGCGCTGTCTAGATACGCACATATATATCGCGTGCGCGCGACATGGCCGCAACGAGCGCGCGACTTATCGCATTCTTATAACGTGCGTGACGCGCGCGCGCGCCGGTAGTTGACGAGCGCGCGTGTACGACTTTTACCTCGCGCCGCCTCCGTCTCTCTCTCTCTCTCTCTCTCTCTCTCTCTCTCTCGCTCGTCGATATAACGACGAAAATATACTCGCGAGCTCCGCTGCTGCGGCTGTGCTCGTTTGCGTTTTATGGGAATGAAGAGGATCGGATTTTTTCGCGAGCGCCCGCGCGTATGGCTGAAGTTTAATTTATTGCTTTGGAGAAATAATTTATTTCTCGAGGCTGGAAAAAATATCGAGAGGCAGGATTTCGATGTGTCTTTTTTAGCAGCTGCCTTACGCAAGGCTTTCGGTTGGAATACCGTCTGGAGCGTTTTATGAAAGTTTGTTGACTGATTGCTGGTTTTTGTTTAAAAATATTGTAAGGTTACCGTTACAGTCACACGAATGTATCGATCGGCAGTTCACTAATCATCTAAAGCATATGTGCTATAAAAGTATTGTAATAAAAATTAAATTAAAAAATTAAATAATGACAAGACTTAAATCTATAATAAATTAATATTATTTAAACCGTCCGAAAATAAAAAAAACGTAAAATATCAAATATTTACCATGACATTCTCTTTTCTAATAAACGATTACAATCGCAAACATTACAACTAATCCTTCATACTTAATTCCTCCAGTTCCCGCACGCCCTCGTGGAAGTAATTCCTAATGCGGCTGAGAGAGCCGACTCAGCGCGCGCGGGGCGTGAAAAAAATAAAGGCAAAACGAGCCCGTCATTGTTAAAAGTAAACGTATATACATAAGCTCGCGCGCTGGCGCGAAGGCGCAGTGGCATTGCTCGCGGCTTTCTCGCGCGCGGTTATGGACTGATCGCAACGTGGCGAACGAAGCGAAAGAGAAAAAGAGAGAGAGAGAGAGATGGGTGCGGCACACGGTGACATTCCTCCTCGAAGAGCACCGATGGCATTGTTCCATTGCGCGCGTTCGTCGCGCCTTGCTCACGCCTCCGTCACGTGGCCCACAATTCACAGGACGTGACTTTTTGATCCTTACCAACTCTACGCGGGCTCGATATAGCGCGCGACGCCTTTTCTTTTTTTTTCTTACTGTAGTGTTTTTTTCTGGGTGCTTTTTGCTCATAAGATCCTGATAAATCAAAGTCATTGTTCCCCCGAGTCTTGTTGGAAGAGTGAAATTGTCCACCTGGTTGCTGAAGATTATTCGTTTTGTTTATTAGAAAAATATTTGAAATTCTCAGTCACAGTTCTAATTTCATTATAAGGTTTTTGATATAATGTTATTTCTCTTAAAATTGCCTATTGATTTCATGGATTTTCTAATTAAATTTTTTGACATGGTGCAGTTCCACAAATTTTACCTGAGTTGAATCCGTTTAAAGGGTATAAACGGCTTTTCATTATATCTAAAAACTTAATGATAAATATATAAGATTTCGTGATCTCGTTAATTACAATCCTATTTGAAGAGGATGTACTTGGACTCTACCAATGAGCTAACCAAGCGTTTTCAAATGAAACAAATTTAATTGAGAATCGTTTATCGTTTTATTCTTAAATTTAGTTCCTTTTACCTTAATTTCAATTTTGTCTTAAATACAAAAAAAAATTTAGTCATAATTTAGTTCAAATTATTTTTTTACCTCATCTTAAATAATTGATTATTTCTCATACACTATATTTGCAATTTTAGAAGACTATTAAACTTCCAGCTATTCCAGTTATTATTTTAACGTAATTCACCTCACAGTGGATTTAAGTTAAAATTCGGCTTATGGTTAATTTTTGCTAAAAATATGGGATAGATTTTGAACAAAATATTCCTAGATAAAAATTTCACTATTTTAGATTATGAAAAGGCAATTTTTCGGCTATTTTATACCCTATAAATCATATTAACTAGATGATACTAATATTTCAGCAATATTTCAGATGTATTATACAAAATGCATTAATACTGTGTTCACATTGAATCAAAATTGAAGCAATATTGTATCAATGTTGTAGCAATATTATTTTAATATTCTGTTAATATTGTATTAATATTGTGTTAATATTGTAGCAAT
>JAPYZA010003593.1:0-16024 GCA_030522685.1 Eupelmus azureus | reverse complement strand
GTGTATGTGTGTATGTGTGTATGTGTGTGCGTGCATGTTATCGTTCACAATAAAAAGCCAGACCAAACTAAAAAAACCGACAAACATATTATCATTCACAAGATTAGTTATCATTATTTTATCAGTAGTTTCAAAAGTATATGCAAAGGGTATCCGAACTTTTCCAAAACATTGGATATTCCAAAAGAAGGAAATGATTTTAAGCTGATACTTATCAAACTGCTTTAGAAATGACCGGCGCTGGTGAGAATCATTTCTTGTACACTCTATGCAAAGAAGCCCACTGGAACCCTAAGAAAATATGCGATGTCATTGTGAAGACTTATATGCCCGGGTAAATATAACTTACAAAAGCACTTGTAAGTCATACCATAACAAAAAAGGAAAGTTGCATGATTGGGTGGAACTTTATGTTGATGTATTTGGGCGTCAACAAAACCATCTTAATGGGGTTAGATCGGTAAAGAGTAAACTATTCAGAGTGTGACATTTCTTTGCATTCGAATAGTCGTCTAGATTAATAGCGAATTCAAAAACGTGAAGATCTCAAAGCAGGTGATGGCTGAAATCATTTTAAACAACATCAACGTCTACGAAAAGACCTTTGATATATTTTGTTATAGCAAGAGATTTGTGCAACAGATTGGTGCAAGACTACATATGACACTAATTATAAGAACAAGTGTATCAGTAAAGTGAAGTCATTCCTATCGAAGAATGAAGATCTAGGGATTTCTCTGTCGGTAAAAATTTTTCAGGATTTGTCTATTTTGCTCAGTAATTTCAATTTTTTCAATTTTCCAACTTTTTTTTTCCTTTTTCTTTTCCTTTTGGTTTTTTTCCCAGAATTTTCAAATTTTATTCAAGATTTTTAATTAGACTATAAAAACAGTATTATCATCTAGCAAATAAGCATTCTTAATGTTTTTACAAAATTATTGTCCCAATTTTCCTATTTTTTTTCTTTCTACTTTGATATATATGTAAATTTGACTCCTATTTATAATATAATTTAAAAAAACTATATGAGTTTTCTCTACTTTTAATATTTATACATAGCAGATAATATTCGAAGTTCTTTAGAATAGATTATAAAAAGATGTTAGTCAACGTTGTTTCTCTTCTTCAGTCTTCACAGTAGTAATTATCAGCGCCTATCCGTATCATTCGGAGTTTAAAAATACCTTTGAATTTTCGGATAATTAAATTTAAAATAAATAATAGTAAAAATATTACTAAGTTTCTAAATCTGAACAATATTACGTTTTCAAGATTGTGAAGAACAAACACGTAATAAACCACACATTGTCAGTATGTTTTTCCTGAAAGAAACAAACATCATACTTTTCATTTTCCTTTATACTCAAGCAGAAGCTAGAAAGAAAGTAATACCAAACTTTACAAAGCACATGTCTAATTATGAAAAGGATCTCACTTTGGATTACTCATTTGAAGAAAATCTTAAGTTTTTCTATGTGTACTGTGAAAGATTTGAAGATATGCCAAATAAAGACATGCCAAAAAAACAGAAATGTTCAATGACTCTGAAAATTTCGGGTCCTGATCAAAGCGAAAAAACCTGTTATATAGATATACCCATTAAAAAACAGTACGGAATATTCAACCGCAAATATACCCTCAGTTTTTATGATAATGACCAAATTATTTTCGCATGGAAGGAGGGTGAAATAAGGAACGGAAGTACTGTCAAAAAGCAACATCGCTTTAATTTAAAAGACATGACTTACTATAAAGAACTAATAAGAGTTCGAGTTTATCATATGCCAACTTGTAAATATCAAGGAACATATATCACAGCCGATGAGCGAGACATTTACGTACAATATGACCATAAATTTAATAACTTAAATATTGTTCCTTATGAAAACAGTACTTTTGATTTATTCTTCCGGAATAAAGAGTTGTGTGGCGAAGATAGAAGATGCCGTATAAGTTACAGCTCTAAAGATAAGAAATTCGATGAATATCCAGGTAAATTTACAATAATAAAACTAAAGCTTTGCAATCAGTATCATGAATACATTATTTTCTTCTCATTCACAGTTCCATGGTTGCCCATCGACTACGACTCCACGGCTGAAATATATCCTATTTTCTTGAGAAATAGTACACCATTCAACACCATTTCGACAGTCAAAGCTTACGTAGTGAACACGAGATTCCTTGATGATGCCGTTGTTAGTCTTATTGATTCTAACGAAAATATCTTATTCAGTCTCGAATATTCTTGGTCTATGTTCGAGGTTTCCACTCGAGTATCGAACCTAGCCACGTCAAGCCATCAGGTTGCTTTTGGTTTGTGCCGGCAAGAGATGTTCGTGCCAAGTGTAGATTGTTCCCTATTCGATAGCGAGGGTAAAGCGACTTTGGGTGTTAATATTGAGCTAGAAAGCAGCGAAGTGGATGTGATGAAGATGCGGAATCTTCCGGGAGGTGGTTACGCTATTTTGATGAAATATTATGTCAATAATAATACATTGCCAGATTATGTCATACTGAAGATAAGCTTAGAAGGCAAAGTGGAGGATATTTATGAAATCAGAGAAGTTGAGTGTACGATGGATGAAGTCAGGTTGGATATGGACCTTTATGAGAGGGAAGGCTTTGACTATTGTTATTATATTGCTTGTATTTCGCCTAGCACTTGGGGATCGCGCGAAATCGAGCATAGGTTACAATTTTTTCACGAGTGTCGCTCTATTGCAAATGTAACGTCTATTATTAATAGCTTACTGTAATGTTAATTCAAAAAGTTTGATTGAGGCAACCATGTTTCATAAGTTTACATTAAGAAAAATAGTGTAACAAATATTATATTATGTAGGAATCTTGTGACATCTTCGAAAAATAAAAAAAGTTACAAAATACTTACAGTGTACATTATACATTTTGCAAATTTCAAATAGTGCATTATGCACTAAGAATAATGCTCATTTTTTATCTTTATTTTCTAAAATATTGTATTTTGTTTAAAATATCTAAAAGTATATTTTTAAAAAAAATTATTTTATGTTTTATTACTGTAATAACAGCTATGCTTTCTGAATGCCAAAGCAAAATAGACATTAAATACTAAAAAACAATGTATTTTGAATTTATTTCCTTAAAAAAAAATTTTAATAGCTTTTCAAGAAAACTTCAGTTTACAGAGATTTTCTGTAAAAAATAAAAAATAAATTGCCGATTGTGTAAACATCGAGCCTCGCATAATTTCATAAACGAACACGAAAATCTCGAATTTCATGCACTCGATCTTCCACAATAACGACTTATAAATTGCAAGCAATCCTTTATTATCAAAATCCACTTAACTCGCTGAATGCCGCCGCTGTTTGCATAACATTCGCATTGATCATCCTTTAATAATTCACGTTTGAGCTCGCGCATTAGCGCACAACAGGCACAGCGGTAAAAAAAAAAAAGAAATCTACCGTCATACATCTCGAGTCCGCCGCCGCTTCTCATTTGCCATACAAGCGCGTGCATACCACCTGCGGGGCGCTCGGGTATACCTCAAGGTGTTTCTTGCTTCTCTCGGCCTCTCCACCTTTGTCTTAATGAACTTGATAGATTGACGCGCTGATCTCGTTTCGCGAGAGCGGCAGCTTACCATGGAAATTTCGCGATATTCCGACGACGGGAGAGAGAGATAAGGTTTCAATTGTGACGGTGCATCGGCGATGATCTGATGTTATATAATAACGCTGCGATGGAAAAAAAGTTTTGCGCTTTGAATGAAATTGGAATCGTGATCGGCTCCAGGTGTTTCTCCCTATCCCCCTACTTTTCGAGATACAGCTTCGGAGTAGGTTTTAGAGACTGGATTAAGGGGGGCAGCGTTTTTTTGCGAAATAACGCAAAGAGAGACGTGAGGCAATCCAGTTCGTTCGCCTTTTTTCCAAAACCGATTTCGATATTCCGCGGGGAGATGTAACCTGTAAATTTGCATTTATAATATTCTTTTTATAGCCGAGCCTGCGCGCTATTTTATTTTATAATATTCCACGGAATTTGAAAGCTGTTTTACGCGCGTTTTAAGAGCTTACATCTATTTTTACTGTCTACAAGGAAGCTCAGGCGAGAGCGCGAGCCGCTTTAAAAATAAGTGGAACACATTTTATACGTGCACTTGCATGCATAGGCGAAATTGAAATCGTGAGCGCCGCGGGGCAGTTCGGTCGCGTCTTAAAGTTCGTCCCGATCACGATGATCGGCTCAAGGACTGACAATTTGCGAAACGCTTTAAGCTCAAAGCGATAATTACCTTCTCGCGGAGAAGTCGTAATTTAAGCATCTAGTTTTGAGCTGTAATTTTATAAGGAGCACGTAGCGCGCGCGCGCGCCAGTCGCTTTTCTCTTCAATACCTAATCTTGAGGATTAAATATTGGAGAAAAATAGCGAGCATTAAATGTAATTTGAAAAATGAAAATTATAAGGTATCCCGTTACAGAGTGTGATTTTAATTTATATATGTGCTATTATACTTGAGAAAATAGTTGTGAAAAAATGCATTTTGAGAGCTACTATAAGAACTAAAATTGCCTGCGCGTTTCAGGAAATGTTTTACTCCATTTTTTTATTTGCCTTAATTGAAATCGAAACTCTTTCTAATTAGAATCGGCCCGGTGAAAGGGATTAACATCTATAATTCGTACTAAATATTTAAAATACTGCTGGAAATTATCTTCGGCCAACTTAACCCACTTCCCTTTCCCAAGAAAAACTTTATGTTACAGCTCACTTGTAAACCATAAACCCGCTACTAAAGTCCTCCCAATAATATATGCATCTTCGAACCTCTTACATAATCCAACAAACCCATTATGCCACGGCTCCCCAGCCTCGACAAAATCATCCGAAATTCACGTGTATCCACTCTCCTCTTACAATAGCGCCATAACCCTGATTTATTATCACAATGATCGAGTCCCCCCAAGGTACACGTCGTAAAAAAATATACGCACCGCTACCGGCTCCGCTGTTTTCAGTGGGTGGGCCCCCACAACGACTGAATAAAACATGAGAGAGCGCCGATTTTTTTCGCTGCCCAAGCGCCGCTCGAATGAAATTGAGACGTTCGCTCCGGACGCTCCCCCGTTCGATCGCCTCCCGCGAGCGGATCGGCCTGCTTCGCGAGCGAAATTCATAAGGAGGCGGGCATGAGGCAACCTGCGCAGTGGATGAAGTTTTTAATGCGAATTTAAGATTCCTAGATTTTCACAATATTTTTCGCCTCGTTACTTTTGTAATTCTGGCCGGGCCTAGGGTGGGTTATCAGATGCTACGAAACGAGCGGGTTTTTCTCAAGCCTGTGTCTATAGGCACAGCGAATTTGCGGGTTGGTACCTTTTACTTTTGAGGATGCGGGCTATATAGTTGAGATTTGGTTTTTAGATTTATTGGTAACGTTTTTTCAGGGTTGGGCAATGACTACGAAGAAGATTCGTACTCGTTCCTTTTTTTTAATTTGCAGCGGTTGTCGAATGTTAGGCAATACCTTTTTTAAGGCATGTGTTCGTAGAGCGTATAAATTTGATCGATCAAATAAAATTTGCCAAAATGATTTATTGCGGTGTGATAAGCAATTTGTTCAATTAAGATGTCAAATTTTTTGTTGTTTTAAAAGCTAGTTTTTTTTATATTTAGTAGGTGGTAGTACAATACTTCCTGAATATCGTTTACTCGCTTCTTCATGTTAGACCTAAAAGAAAGAGTTCCAAATTGCTTTGTCATCACGTATAGCTTGTAAAGACATTTCTAATTGACAGATTTAATCTCTCAAATCAAATTAAAATCAAGCGAAAATAAAGTTGTTAATAGAATCGATGATATATTCTTCCGATGATGTGTTAGATATTTTCTAGTCTAAATTGCTTCTAGCTATTCTTGCAAAACGATAGCTGGAATTGATTGAGCTATTTTGACCTGATTTTACTTTCGTTTTCGTGTTCGACTCTGAGTACGTGTCAGTTTCTCCAAAACAGGAATATCAGGTATAATAACAATCAGATTTGGTTTCAGCTAAACTTTTTTAAACTTATTATCCAATCGAATGTAATAACTAATTCTAGCAATTGCATTACGTAATTCAGTAAATTATTTTGATAATATATAAAAACAGTACCTATTTTGTAAAATTTAATGAGAACTAATAGATGTTGTGAGCGAATATTTTAAAAATAAAACTAGAGATATACGTGTTTAAATAATTTTGTTAGAGGATCATCAGTATGTAATATTTTTTTGCCTATGATTACTAATCAATCTTTTTATCGTGTTTTTACTTTTTTATGTCACAATTATATTAATCAGATAAAATAACTTCCTGTCGTAAGATTAAAGCAAGTTTAAAAAAGATCACAACCAAGGCTATTCTACTTTTTAAATCAATGGATCACGTCAAAAATTATTAAGATGTTTTAACAAATAATTAATGTGGTTCTGTTTATAAAAGAAATTTGAATACTCATAAGATCCTTAGCTTCTAAATCAAAGTTTATTTTTATGATTAATACTAAATAATACTACTTGTGTTTAGATAAAAACCACCAGTTTCAGTAATCCATTTGGAATTTAAGTAACATATCCATATGTATCTCCCATTTATTTATCCAAATTATGATGTATATTATAGAAACACTGACAATTGTTCAAAATATTTTTCAGCAAATTCATCTTCTCTTTTGATTTTCCCAACGTACCTGGATATAAACCACTGGAACAAAAACCGATCTTCCTCCAAAAGCATCATCCTTTGTTTCAGCGCAGCATCAATATCAGGCGAAAGAAAGTCTTGCATAACGCTTCACTTTTTCTGCTAATTTATAAAACGTCGCTCCACATGGAGCGAGTCCTTCGAGTGTGGGCGCCTCGTGATGGTAATAATATGTGGTACCAATTTTTTTTTTGCACGTTATTAAAATCTCGTTTGGGTTGAATGCTTGTCTAGGCTCTTTGTTTTAGCCGGCTTGATTGATTATCGACCTCACATGCAAAGCAGTTATTAAGCAACGATGCGTTTCCATATGTGGCGATTTAAGTATAACATATGGAGGCTAAATTCTGATCTAGATTGATTTCGTTGTGCGCAAATTTCCGTTCCGTTCTTTAAGGCGTTTATTGGTGTTGAATATTTCGAGTTCTTTCGATATTAATTATTAAATTTTAATAGAAATTTTTATATTATTATTCATATTATCAAATGTTAAGCTACTCTTAGGTATTCAAATTTTTATATTCTATTATATAATAAACAAACTACGAACTTTTAAAACTATTACTTTTGTTAGCTGCTATAAAGCAAAAATATTTGTGCTGTTTTTTTGCTCGTGTAACGTGCAACACTGAGCATCATAAAAGAAGCCAAACACAATGTAAATGTGCGTAAACTCAAGCAGTAAATAATAAACTTTCACGTCGAAAGCATTAACGGCGTCATAAAAATGCACAAAAGTCAATGCGCGTACTCGAAAAGCATCGCACACACGTCTGCTTGCATTGAAATTCCGCGTGTTTTACATGCCCTTACGAGCCTACTTCATTTCGAATTCAGCCAGCTTGCTATAAGGATATTGAGATATTCAAGGGTACAGAATTATTCACAAGCAACTGATAAAGTATAATGCTTTTATTCGGCAAAGTCATTTCACCGCAAAAATTTTTACAATTAGCATAGAAAAATAACCATCCATTTTCTCTCCTCACATCTTCTTCGCCGACGCAACTCCTTTCTTAGCAACTATAAACTACGAATTGTCATGCCATATATTTACAAATTTTTAAAACGTCGTACACATTAACAAGCGGCATACTATCTTTTTGCTCCCCCACTAACACAATGGGAGCGTAAAACGTCCTTAATGGCTTCTCGCGCGAGCGCGGCGCAATAAATAAACACAAGCTCTCGGGGAGCGTGCCGTCAAAAAAAAAGTATAAGTACATTTTGACGCGAAAACGAAAAGATCAGCGATAGCGCGCGTCATTGCGCGCCGTCAGAGTTCTTTGGCAATGCGCGAAGATGCGATCGCTTTTCAAGAATGTCAGCAGCCACGGGTATAAGAACAACTTTCGAACGGGCCTGTAAAGGAAGACGCTGGCATCATCCTCGTCGTCAGTAGGCGTTTGGATTGTCCTGGAGATACATGCTCACCTGCTTGCCGAGATCGCGCTGGAACTCCTGTACGTTCTTGTGAGATTGCTGGAAAGCAGAAAATGTAGCCTTTTAGAGATTGTCGCGGGGAGATTTTTTTTCAAGTGCTGTGCGTGATCACAGATGTTGATGATGATGATGATGGTGATTGTAATGTTGCTGATGATGACTATTATCAGGTGTGATTTATTTCACGGGAAAGCTGGGGTTTAGTGAACTTTTTTTAGGGGAGAACGGCTAGTCTGACGATTTCGTGGAAGGATACGAAAATTATGTGATCCAAATAGCAGAAAATTATATGTTGTGGCAGATAAGAGTTATAATCCGATGATGAAATAGAATCTAGTTTTTGAAGTTAATGACATGTTGAAATTGAAAAAATAATTTGCATCGGGAAATTCTAAATGATGATAACTAATTTTTTTTGCCTAATCGTTTCTGAATATTTTTGAATTGTAATTCTAATATCAGGTCTTAACAGTATTGTAAATGTCTCGTGTTGCGGCAAGAAGCGCATTAAAAAGTATGTGTCCCGAATCTGCATACCAAATTGTCCACGTCCGTTTGTTAAATTGTATTTATAGTGACCCATTAAAAAGAATCTTCGAAACGGTAAGAGATTAAATATTTTATACAGTACTAGCTTACGTAATCCGTAAGCCGATAAGCGAAAAAGCATGTATATTTAAATAACGATGAATAAATTCGACTCAGGAAGATGATGTACGTAGCTGTGTTTATTTTCACCCGAACGAAAAGTAATTTTGAGGTTAAACTTACGCAAGCTTAAAATTACTTTTCGCAATGCTCGCAGGATGAAATTAATCAAGGAAACGCTTGCATTACGAGATATTATTTCAGACTATATTAGGGTACTTGAACGCCGGAATAAAACTGCCACGCGGAGAGTGAGCAATTTATCCAAAATGAGAACGCACCTCATTACTGGAGCGCTATGCGCGAGAGCGTCTAGGCGCTTCTTTCCTAAATTTCATTTTCTAGCTGGGCATTTTATTTCGTCTGGTGTTCTTGACTTTATTAAAGCTTTCGTAATTTTTCAGACAATACAAGATGGTATATTAAGAATTATTTATCGCTTTAATTTGCTCGAGTGAAAGTAATCTAATTATTTTACGTTTTTATAAAAATAAATAGTTTTGTAACAAAATATAAACACACCGCTTCTGCATACTAAAGTTAAAAGATTAACATCTGGCCCATATTTTAAGAAACAATTCTAAATAGAACAAAAAAAGTATACCTTGCTATAAAATTTTGAAAAAACATCATCTCCATACCTGATAAAACTCCTTTACCTTTTCCCACTCCTGTCACCCATCATGTGAATATTTCCGTACAACAAAAAAAGGTCTCAGTCTTCGAACCGTCTTAAAAAATAATTCCGTCAAACGTATCCTGACACTGTGCAAAAGTCCTTGAGCAGTCCACCGTAATCATCAAGCGTATCATCTAGTCAGTGCCAGTCTCAGTAGCCTCAGTCCCTCCTCCACTCGTCCGACTTTCCTAAACCAACTCAACCAAAAAAGTAACAGCCCATCGTCCATCCTCCAAAGCCCCCCTTACATTGATGGCGTCCCGCCACTCGATGTTGAAGAGCCGCACCAGGCCCTTCACGTTCCTCCTGATCAGGCTCTGCAGCAGCGGCCTCGTCAGCTTGAATTCCGGCTCCTCCGTCGTCGTCGGCGCCTCCGTCGTCGTCGTGCCGTTCACGACGGCTGAGACCTTGGGCCTCGGGGTCGTCGGCTTCTTCAGGCTCGCCGAGGTCGTCCTCGTCTCCGGCACTATGCTCTCGTTCAGGATCTCGCCGATCTGCTGGATTGCCGAGCGCGTGTCGTTGAATGTCTGGAATGAGAAGAGAAGGGCGCTTGTTGTTATTGCGCGCTTTTTGTGGTTTCTTTCGGCGTGGCGGGCTTATTTTTGGAAGGAAAAAGGAACAGGGCGACGGCAGGGTCTGGGAGGTGGTTGTGTTTTGGGCTGGGTTATGGGTGAACGGTCGACCGTGGAATTCGAGGCTCGCGTGTGTGAGATGGCTATTTTCGAGGATAATAAGGTCAAGATTAAAATCTGCGAGGCGGGTCGGTTGGCGGGGCTATTCGCGCGTATTAATTGAAGCATTTATATTAGTTGCTAGAAATTGAGTAGATAATTTTGCGCGTAATAATGATTGTTCTTTTATACCTTTTTGAATTAATGAATGAATAGGATTATCCGAATAGATAATATTGGTTTGCATTGGTACGTATGGATTTTTGTAAGAATGAGAAAATTAGAATATTTGATATGCATTTCTGATATTTGAAAACAAAATATATCAATGTATCAAAATATCTAAATTTGTTCTAATTTGTTTACTAAAGAGGTAGATTTCTTATAATGCCTAAAATCACTGTGGTGATGTCCTAATTGGTCTATCAAAATTAATAATAGCTTATAAATCGGATTTTAATTCTACAGCATTAAATCATTACATATAATCATAATTTTTCTTCAATTTGAAAAGGTTTTGTAATAATTCATTTTTACACTAGATTTAATCATCTAATGATCTTTCTAAATACTAGTTAAAACGATCGTGATTTAACTATCATTTATAATTATCTTCTTGCTATATGAGGATATAATCTTTTGATAAGTTAAAAACTAATTATCTCGTGACTTTGTAAGATCACTTTTACAAAAAGATAACAACTTCATAAGTAAGCCCCGATAAAAAAAAGTAATTCTTCAACATAGACATAGCAAATCTAAATTTAAAAGAAAAACTATATTTAATTTTTCATGAAAAATCCAAGTAAATAAATATCTGTACTCCTCCTCATTTCCATAAAAACAAGCAAAATACAGCCCACCATCCCAGCAATCTTTCCAAAGCACCGAATTTAAAACACTTTCGCCGGTCTCCGCCCATCCGGCCTCCCCGAAAAAAAAACTCCTCGATCCCCATCCGCTCCAGATGCAGCTCCATTCTATCGAACAATAAAAGCGAAAACGGCCGCGCGCGCGTTACGAAAGCGGCGCGCCAGCTACACCGTGTCCCATCGAGGACTCGTACACTCATTACTTAACAGAAACTAGGAGAGGCGTCTTTATTTTTACGGCGCCCAAGGTCCGCGGAAGAGAAAAAGAGAGTGAAAAAAAGGAAGGCGCGCGCCGTTATGATTAGCGATGTAAGCGGGTCAAGCGAAGTCGTAGAAGCACGTGAGTGGGAATCTCGAGCCGGCCGATGAGTAATAGAGTGGATAGAGGGGGCCGGTTTAGGAGGTACACGAGCGCCGAGTTGGTTAGAGTGCCGGTTGGATCGGCAACCCGTCAGGCATGGGAGTAGCGTGGCTAAGCAATGTTGAGGGGTCGAAGTAGATGTGGATTTTTTAGGTGTCTAGTATATAGGTTTGTATATTTTTGAAGTTAATGATTGTGTAACTGGAAAATAATTGATGTATGCAATTTTTAATTATTTCAGGTTTGATAAATTTAAAAGATGAAAGTGGGATCGATGTGATGGCGAGCGGATTGATGATTTATTACTTACGATGTTTACGTGGAAACTGGGTGGAAACTTTACCGAATTACAGTTCGGAAGTATGTTATGGTTCTGAATAATTTTATAGCTATTATTTAATGTATCTCAAACTACTTTCATTCAAGTATCATTACTTATATTACCGGGCTGATGAAATGTCAAAGAACTGTTGCATACACTAATGTTTGTGAATAAAAAATTGATTTTATAAGAGATGCTGCCTTGCAAAATTGCAAGTTATTAACAACTCATTTTGGCAAATTGAAGAACATTAATATGAATTATGAAGTACATTTTCAGTTATTTTTATTTTTCATCATCACTGAGAAAAATTTCGCTATAAAAAAAATATTGTATTAATAAACTGACTTTAATTTTTGAAGAGGTTTAAAAAATGAAATATAATTAAAGAAAAAAGTTGTAATTGAAGTTTATATTGTTTTCTAATGCTATAAAAAAGTATATGAATTGTTTCTCTCAACATTAAGTTATATCCAAAAGTCATGGTTTAAGAAATTTCAAAGCTGCGATTTTTTCTCTCGTATTTTTGCATCTTTATTTGTGCTGCTTGTTCTGCTTATTATCGTTAATGCTATCAGCGTTGCTGTAACCGATGCTGCACAGTTGTACTGAATTTTATTACTTGCACATATTTTCTGTTCTGAAATCTTGATTCTACGTAATAAAAATAATTTCAGAGTCTGTTTTTTATCACACTGTAATATTTTTGTTATTATAGAGAATAGTGGTTTATGGTATTTTTATCAGTTTACAATACATTTTTCAGTGAAAATAACTCTTTCTTTTGTAATATAGAGAAAAAGTTGTAAATATTTGTTTCCTTTGAAGTTGATTCGATAAATTAAGTTTTGTTTACTCAATTAGTAAATGATAATTTTTGCATTTACTTTGTTTCATAAAAGTCGATAAAAATCGATTAAGAGAAAAATGATTACAAGTAGCAATCAAATATGCTTCGAATTAACTAATACTAAACATTATCGAGGAGTGGACCTATATATAATTAACGTCAACGTTTTCATGTCTTACCAACCCGGTCATTATCTACTGATTCGATTTACTTGTCCCTGTACAACACACTATGATTAGAAATTATTAGATTGATTGTACAATTTTACTCAACTATTTATAGATAGATATAAAAATGTGATAAAAATATGGTATTACAAAATACTAATTTCTGCTAGGCTGCATAACACTGTAAATACTTATTTATTTAAAAAAATAATAAATTAATTTCCTAAATTTAAGACCTTTCGAAAAAAATTGACAGCAGTATAATTTAAGCTTCAACTTCATAAAATGAACTTTTGTGATATTCCACTATACGAAAAAAAATATTAATCACGAGATCGCATTATTTTCACGATGAAAAAACGAAGGCAAAATCGTCATGGTCAAGCAAACGAACTGCCTCGAAAAGGAGAGCAGGTTGCACACGCGCGAGAAGAAAAACGGGTTTTAGGCCCATTTCCGGTCACGATGCAGCTGCCATCAGCACATAAAGGCGATGTTTGTTTACTTAAGTGTATACGATCGACCGTGATGAAGAGAAAAGCATTGCGCAAGCCTTTTTCGCGAGTACATCGGTGTCGATGAATTTTGCCCTTTTTAGGAATCTTATGGATTCGCCTTAAAGAAAGATTCGCGATCGTAAGACGAAGAAATACGGCAGGGAATTCGGGACAAATCGATTCGTTGAGTATAAGTAATCCGTAAGGTAGGCAGTAGGTTTCGCTTTGCCGTATATGTGGTTGCCTGCTTCTGGGAGGCTATCGGTCTGTGTCAGCGAGGCTGGGAAAGGCCGGGCTTATGTCATTTTAACGAATGATTTTGGATGGTTTATGATACCTTACTTCTTTCATTTCGTTTTTTTTTTAGTTAGTGGTTTTATGTAAGATGATTTTTGAGTTATTTGGTAACGAGTATAAGTTTTACTTTAATATTGAAAAGATGAAATTTCTTAAGTGAAATTTCAATTTAACAAAATAATTCCAAAGTAATTTTCGTGGTTTTACAAGAACAGAATACCATTGTTTTTCTGTAGTTATTTACATTTCAAATTTAAAATACGTCTGTATTCAACAAGCATCAAAGAAAGCACGAAATTGCAGTTCTTTTGAAAGAAGATTTATGTCCGAACGACTTCTCTTTTTTTTCGCGAAGAAGATTAAATGCCTGCGGCCAGAGAATTGACAAGCAGAGCCTCCAAGTAAGGATTGGTTCGAGATTGCTTCGTTTTTTAAAACGCGAAGCATCTTGATTGTACAATATTATGCGTTCCTCGAAGTACTCGTGCTTTTTTTGTATTTCTCACAGACTGCGTCACAATGAAAAATTTTAGTCATTTGTAAGAACACGAAAACGAAACGTGAAATAATTCACTTCCAGTAGATGAGAGCAGATTGATTATCTTGCTGTATAGAAAAACGGTGACGCGATAAGTCACGAAGTGTGCGAGTTTTAAATGCACCTTTAAATTGAGTAATATGTTAAGTTTGAGTTTAATTGCAGAATTAATTGTTTTGATTACTGCAATCCTGAGCAAATCATTTTTTAATATTTACATTTTTGTATAAATTGTAATCTGAGCTATCTAAATTAGCTAGCGTATTTTTAAATTCTTAAATTAAAGAAAATATTACTACTGATTTATTTATCTATAATTAGATACATTTTTTTCAAACCTTTCTGTAAGCAGATAATAAGTTTAATTTTCTTTTATTTTTTAAAGAAATACAATTAATGTAAGAGACTGTATAACTTTTAATTTCTGTAATTTAAAAATACATGTGACATAAAAATTATAAATTTAAAACTTTTTTTCCCCACATACATCTTTCATGATCTACTTTTTCAGATATATTAGCACTGACAGAAAGAGATCATATGTTTTATATTCTATTAAAAAAAAAAAAAAAAAATCTAAAGAATTTATAAAATTCATTTAAAAGGTAAGCCAACTATAACGACAGTCTTACACCTTTCAAATTTCTCCAAATATAACTGACAGCAAACTAAAAATATCTACATTACAACTACGGAGGTACTCGATCCTAATCGATTTTGGGCCTCCGGGCCTGTTACGACATAGGCTAGGCGCATAAATTTGGGGTTTTCGCATTACGTATAAATTAAAAAGTGATTCTTACATAACCGACTTTTAGAAGCTCCCGCATCCGAAGGTAATTATGAGATTAGCATAATCATCGTCTAAAGTTTTGAAAGTGTTACCGGTTATAGAAAGTATTTAATTTTTGTGAATGGTGATTAGAAAGATTCTTCTTATTCCCTAAACTTCGATAATTTAATTCATCAATTAATTATTATTAAAAATTATTTAATATGTTTTAGTTTTTATTTTAATATCAGAAAATTTTTTCAAATCTTGTAGCTAAAATAAATTTTTGACATCTACATACATTAAATAAACATAAAAAGGTAATGAATATGAATAACATGATAAATGTTACATACGTATTTATGTCAATGTATATATTATGTATGAATCATTCTTTGATATAAGGATTGTATGAAGCCAAGAATATAGGGCACTTAAAAATTTGTGATTATGTTTAACAATTTTCTCTTATTACCAAGTTTTTGTTATTGGGCACTGTTTTTAAAAATTCAATATGGCCGCTCCTTCCTATATGGCACGTCAAATTTGGAATGTTTGTAAAATTTCAAGGTCAAATCAAGTTTTCAAGGTCATTTGAAGGTTAAAACGTATATGCATAAAGATAAAATAATCTAGATTAAATCTTGCTATTTCATATTTTATGATTAAATTCCAAAATTTTGTATAATCTATTATGCGATTCCGAATAAAAAGATGTATAAAATACAATTGAAGTCTTCTAAAAAAGCTTCATTTCTTTTGCAATGTTTTTTCATGCGTTGAAGAGAGTCATTTGAGAAATATAATAGTTGATATAGCTTAATAAAAAATAGATCGCCTTAAGAAGATTCTAGATAATAAGCCGGCAAGACGAGAAAAAGGTACCCCTCTCTCTTGGAGGCGGCTCCTCATTCACTACACGTCTCCTTCCGCAATCTAAGAATTTAATATTTTGTTTACGTTTTCGCTTGTTTCTTTTTCAAAGCTTTGTAAGCTTCTGCTTTGGCCCACTTGCAAATTTTTTGTTTGATTGCATATCTATTCAAATGTAAGTTCTTTTTAACTTCCGTGTTATCTTTAAATAATGTATTTTTACGATGAAAGGCCAAAAACCTCGCTTTTTCATAAAAGTCTATATTAAAAGTTGTGTTTCATTATGATATGTGTTTC
>JAPYZA010003592.1:0-15310 GCA_030522685.1 Eupelmus azureus | reverse complement strand
AATTTTGACTATTTTACTCACTTACCACGGGTTTTCTAGCCAACCAGCTCATCAATTTATACCAGATTGGGCTTAAAGTACACCTTTAGAGTAGCACTACAGAATGTACGGATTACTTTTTTGAAAAAACGTAACAAATAATTATTACAGACACTTACGTCCAAAATTTTAGTAATAAATTATTTAAAAGTGAAGTCTACGCACATAAGAGTCTCTAATAATTATTTATTACGTTTTTTCAAAAAAGTAATCCGTGCATTCTGTAGTGCTACTCTAAAGGAGTACTCTAAGCCCAATCTGGTATAAATTGATGAGCTGGTTGGCTAGAAAACTCGTGGTAAGTGGGTAAAATAGTCAAAATTCAAGGTTTCTAACGGTTGGCGGTATTAGAGACTTAGAGGACAATATAGATCACTTAAATGTGCAAAAATGATCTGTAATATGTATATAATAGTACAAAAAATTTATCTCAAAAAATTTATCTTAACAAAAGTTACGATCTACTATTTTATATAGTAATAAATATTTTACTAATTTTCAGTGATTTTAACTCAGGCTGGCCCCCTTAAGCAGTTTATTGATGTTTAATAATGCAAATATTAATTTCTCCATTATTATTTTATTAAAATTCAATTAAATTATTTTTTTATATAAAAAGATGTAAACCAGCATGTCAGTATTAAATATTTATAACGATAACTACAAGAAACTATGAATTAAATGCTGTATCATTTTAATATAATTAACTACTGCTAATAAGCAGAATTCAAATTTTTTTATTAACTTACCCTGCAAGGTCCATGAGTGTCGCCATCTGTTCTATCGAAAGAGTAAGCTATTATAAGACTTTTATCTACAGCTTTATCTTTGCCGTAAAAATCATTCTGTAGGATTTGGGTTTCTAAAGTGTTCAATCTAACAGGTCCATTCGACCCTGCGTTATCGTAACCATATCCCGCTACTATAGCATCTTTGCCAGCATATGTTATTGTATCGACGTCAGCTAAGTCTATTTTTTTCAGGTCAGAATCAGGGGCGAAAACTAAATTTTCATTCAACTAAAATAAATAAAATTATAGTTATAATTTTTTTTTAAGTAACAAAACTAATTTAGAAATATATTTTAAGAAGCTTAATTCTAAGTCAGTATGCACTATAATTTATTTTTATTTAAATGTATGAAAAATTTTTAATGCACTCAAATAATAAACTATAACGTTGAATAACTAATTAATTAAATGGATTGATAAAAAAATGTATTAAAACTAATTGTTATAAAAATTAAATACTATAGTAAATTCTCCAGGTCTATAATTTTTTACTTCTATTAATTAAATTAATTGTTGATCGACATTAGTTACCTTCAAGAAGAGATAGTCTTCTCTATAATCTTGCTTGTCGCGATTTAAGCTATCGTAATATTTAGGGTAAATGACTGAAAAGACACCTTTTACAGCTTTATCATATTTCGATTCGTACTCTGTTGTATTAATATAATGGCCAGCCATATCCCGTCGGAATATTTCTGTTACCCCCGTAATAACTTTTATAGGATAATCTATAAGATTTCCAGTGTCATCAATGAGACAAGTAGCAGCGGTAATAACAAATCGTTTATGTATAATTGCCCCGCTGCATACGAATATTCCATTTCTTAAAATAGCAACGACATACGGGTATTCACTGACATTAGCGGGTTTTCCTCCTTTAATAGCTTCACCTGTCGGAATAAAACAAATGCATTTTTTAATTAGTTAAACCATTTTATTTGTAGCAACTATTCAAAAGTTAAAAACAAATTATTTTGATTAAAATAAGTATCTAAAAGATAAATTGTGATTTGTTTAATTTATACTACATACCGCCATTAATCCAGAGACACATCACTGTGACTATTGCAAAAACTAGAAAATTATAACTCATTTTAAATATTATATTGTAGACATAAAAGTTCACAGTATTCTGAAGTTAAACTGATTTTGGAGTGACTAAAAAATTTGATTTTACAACTTATATATTAGAGTAGTGCGAGCTTCCATTTCTTTACAAATTGATAGTTTATATTGTCTTCAAAAACATGCGTCAGAATTACCTTATCATAGGCATGATTATTTTAATTGTAAGCAATCACGCTATTCACATTATTATTTACGTTAACACACATAAAACTACGATAGCTTAAATAAAAAGTAATCATTTTTTGAAACAATCATTATGAAAAACGGCTTATAATCTTCTAAAAAGAATTTATTTTTTATATATCTATTGTTTTTTGTTTTGTTTTTTTTTGGAAATATTTTCTAACATTTTCTCATAAATTATAATTATATTTTCTAACAGGTCGATGTGGAAGATGCAACCGATATAATATTATAAAAGTTTTTAATTTCAAAAAGAATTTTGCAATTTCAATGCGTGGCTAATTAAAAAAATGATTTCCAGCCATGAATTGCAAATTTTTAAAGTTTTAAAGTAGGTAAATTAAGAATAAGATACGGATAATAATATTGTTGACTATATCACAATTTGCATATAACATTTGCGTCAGTGTTACTTATATGGAATATATACAACATCCCTTATCAGCAGCGATTCTTGCGTTTCATTTGATATTTATTTATTTTGATAGATAATTATTTTTACGCGCTTTCATATTTAACAAAGTATTAGTGTAGAGCAAATAGAAAATAGTTAATAAAGATTGCCGAACTTATTATATTTTTTCTTTTTTAATTCGACAATAACAATGCTAAGCAGTCTTAAAAATCCGTGTGGCGTCATGATTGCTCACTATATATATAGATACAGAGTAACATTTCAAAAGAAATCGAGACGTCACGCGCATTTCAAACCTTTATATCTTTGCAAATAATTATCAAAGATACGTATTTAATAATTTTTGAAAATCTACAAACCGGAACTAACGAAATTTCCTATGTAAAATGCTAATTCTCAAAAATAGCATACACTAAAAAGCGACGCGCTAAATTAAAACCAAAATCAGCAACATTTCCAGTACTCCAGATGCATTGCGTATCAATCAAGCCAAAGCAAGACCGGTAGATAAGCACCAATTACTTAATGACCCTAGCGTAGAAACCAGCAGAGTGTTACGCGTACCCAGCGTAACGCCCGCAGCCATATAACCCAGCGTCCGTGCAAGCAACCCAGCACGCGCTCCCTCATTACCCATCACCTATTCACATCAGCGCGTCGTGCCGATCCGATTACCGCGCCTGATGTAACTATCGCGACCGGCGTTATGTCACTTTGTCTCGCTGCTCGCGCGCTCGGGTCAATGTATAGCTGCGGCGCCCGATCAAAAGCATCGCGCGATCTGCCGCAGAGTGCGATTTTCCTCGCTCACCGTTTTTCCTGGGTTCGTGTGGGAAAGGTGGTGATTCGGTTGTGGGATAGCGGATTTGAATGTCCGATCGGTAAAAGGTGATGATATGGGTGGGATGATATAATTGACGGAGTCGTTTGGTGATTGGATCTTGATGCTATGTGTTTCGATATTAAGATTGGTGGAAGGTTGGAGGGCTTCGATTGTTATGAAAAGGTGATTAATCATTTGGGGAAAATTAGATTTCTTTGTTTATTAAAATAATTGGTTATACAAAATTTGAGGTATACCTGTAATGTAGTTGAGCTAATGAAGTAGTTCTGATGTTAATTATCTTCTAATTTTATTAAAATCGATTCGCATTTAAAATGTTTTTTGTCCACAAATTATTTTTAATACTTACAATTAAAGCGATTTGTTCCGGTTTACAATCCACTCTATAAGAAAAAAAACATTAATGAAAGCATTAGAGTTAATAAATTTGATAATGCAAGAAAAAACCAAAATACCTTTCAGCTCTTATGTCATTCCTTTTCTTTAACCACTTTTGCAAAAACTCAAAAGTCGCAACATTCAAGAAAAAGGTAAGTTCATCAATATTATTAATATAACGCACTATTCTATAATACATTACACGATACAAGTAACATTACGAAATCACCGCAGAGGTAACTCCCGCTAAATGCAACACGAGCGTGTATACAAGAGTTCACAATATTTCAATTCGCCTGCTGCATCTCACTTACACAGAGCTAGCTCGCTACAAATATGCACGAGCCTCGGTGCGATAATAAATTTGACAGATCTCCGTGTGCGCCATCGTTTCGTCAAAGATGCACTTTCATAATAATTATCGGATTGCATAATAGTTAACGACCGAATCACGGAAATGATTAATGTAACATTGCATATTTTTACAGTTTTTTTTTTCGATGGGTGTCTTCTATTTATAGTCAAAGCTAGATTTTATGAGGATTTTTTTCTGGTATATTGAGCTGCACAATATTAGCAAATAAATGAAAATCCTATATACAGGCTTTATTCCGAACTGAAATATAAAAATGTCACGAGTGCAATATTTTATTCCAACTCGCACGTATAAATCCCAAGCGTCTTCCTAGTAATAACTCAGTAACTTCGACAAATTTCACGCGATGAAAAAAAAGCATCCTCGTTAAAAAATTTGCACGTAACGCCGAGTAACAATAAAATTCACGCATCAAAAAAAGTCAGCAGAGCTTAGGTAACGTCATCAGCAATCTTTAAGCCCACTGAAAAGAAAAACACCCAATAGACAAATCTCACTGCTGCTCGTTGATTAAAACACAAATCAACAAGCAGCAACCGCAGCGCAAAATTACGGCTTGACCGCTCGTGACTCTCGGGGCGCGTGTATTATTGCAACAGTTAGCCGTCGGCCGCGTCACGACCTTTGCTCGCTAAGAGAAATGCAGGTGCGAGGATTTGAGCTTAGAGCTGTGTGCATTCTTGGCAATTCGATGTATTCTTTTGCCCTCGACGTTTTTTCGATGCCTTTGACTGTCTTCGATGAATGTGTAGGACGAGTGTTTTTTTTCTTTGTTGCGTTGCTTTTGTTCGGAGGAGATGGGTGATTGGAAGATGAGAGGAGGTGTACTGGGCGGTGATGGGTTTGTTGTTGTAATATAATTTTGACTAATTGTTGTTTTTGTTTTTATTTTAAAAGATTGCATTATAATACTTGTTTTTTGATGTAGTCATTGTTTTCCGATTAACGAGAAAAAATGTTTGCATTATTGAGTTATACAAGTAAGTGTCTCTTACCGATGCATGCAGCATTAAATTTGACATTTCTATAGTCGCGAAAATGAAAGTATAAATTTGCACGATGAGCATAATCGTTGATTTTACATTTGGAAAAGTAATTATCTAAACAGCATCGTATTACGTTGCACCTACGAATGCTGATAAAATCTATTCAGATAAAATCTAGTAAAAGCATGATCTTGATTGAATACATAGTTTAAGTTACATAATTTTCAACTATTTATATTTAGTAAACTCATTAAATTGGTTAAAAATATATCTTTTTTCTATTTTTAAAACTTGCCTTTATAGAACGAGATATTTTTTTATCACTATACGCTAAAAGAAACAAAGAACGAAAGTAGTCGAGTAAATCACTAAAATTTATCAATATTATTACTTTTATCATTTATCAAAATCCTGTATTTTCATGAATTTCCCATTTGGTTTGTTAGTTACTGGACATTACAACTACACTTACATAATAGGACAGGTTCAAATATTTTGATAAATTTTCCCGTTATTGTAAGCGTAATACTTTTTGCTGCAATTTATTAAAGAAACATTCAAGTAACTTTTATTTCTGCCAACATTACGCAACGCTTAAACGTTTTGTAGTGTAGCGATATAAGAAAGGACTTATAATCGTTATGATAATGCAGTAACTTAACAAATTATAAAAGCATATTGGCACTTCACCAAGATCTTTTCTTCTGACGCACCTTGCGAGTTTAACCTCTCGATTTTTACTTTGTGACTTAACCAAAAGGATAGATTTATACCACCTATAAAATACGTCTTTCGGTATGAATGCATTCTACAAATTAATTTATCTTTATGTAAGTGTATATGAAAAAGCTGCGTAGTCTTTTGGTAAAAAAAACAATGCTGAAATGTTATTTGTATAAACATTGTTATGAAGTGTTACGTATTTCTTTTATGTGATTACTCGATTAATAATAGTACTTTTTTACATAAAGGAAGCATCGAACAAAGTAAATATAATTAACATTCCTTAAATTTCAGATAAGTTTATTTTACTTTCACTATTTTATATTTTATTTTAAGACAGAATTCCATATTTTCTAATTCTTCATTCATGTTTTAAAATTTAGATAGGTTTATTTTACTTTCACTGTTTTATATTTTAGATTTTATTTTAAGACAGAATTCCATATTTTCCAATATTTTTGTTCGTATCACGAAAGCTTTAATACGAATCGTACAAGTTCTTTGCCTGACTATTATTACACCTGCTCCACTTTTGACGAATGACTATATCTACTGAGTAAGTAGTTCAGTTCGCGCTCGTGTAAGACACTATTCGTATCATTTAAACGAAAAAGTTTACATTTCATTATTACTTCCCTAAAAATATAAATATTTATTAAGATGGTAGAACTAAAAAAGATGAAAAACACACTATTAAGATAATCTAAAAATAATAGTATTGATAAAAACAGAACTTAGAATTTATTTTAAACAACGTAAAAATTCCAGAAAATCTTTATTCAAAATACAGCTGACAAGTATTAACTACATTCTAAGCCTGAAACCTTCGATGTTACATGTGCATTAAAACATCAGATTACGTATGATGGTGTGCAGAAATGACAATTACGGTAATAAAAATCAATTTATAATCGCATGACACTTACAAGGATTAAGCAAATGTCACACATTTCTACTATATTTGAGAGAAATCACATGTTTTTATCTTTATAAAAATGTAGATAACTATAAATTTCTGAAAATTATTTTTTAATTTTCTTATTAAACAGGGTATAAACATACGTAATTATGTATATTATATAAATAGTTATAAAATAAACGTTATGAGTGCCAATAAAAGTGTGATTAGCATTAAAATTCAAATTTCATTTTCTAAAAGATGCATGATAAAAGATACATCTATTACAACAAAAAATATTGTATTCTTCTATTTAAAAATTCTTATAAAAATAATTTCCAATCCAAATTACCAAATAAAAAAAAAACTTAAAATAACCGTATCCTATACGAATAAGAACAAACAATTCGATCTAAAGAAAATAACGTAAACGACCTCGTCAACACACCCAGAAAAGAAAACACAACTAGTTAACAACCTGTCAACTAATTTGCCCTCGCAAAAGAAGATGTCCCCCGCAGGGTGTCGCAATAATTGAAATACGAGGTGTTGTAAATCCATCGCTGGGAGTCCGCCTTTCTCGCCTCACCTAAACACCAAAGAAGAAGAAAAAATGCACACAAAAGGTGAACAAGACGTCCACTGTATCCTCCCAGCGACGAGTTCATGGGTCATGCGATTGACGCGCTTACATCGTTCGAGCGTAGGGCTCCAATAATTACGGCGTTTTTTCTCCAGCGACGTACGGGAGACGTTTGAAAATGCATTAGAAAGTGCCGGGGTGTAGCGGCTGTGTCATTGCGCGCGCGCGTCGCGCAAACATTTATTTTCTAAGCCGAGTTTATAAGTAAACGTTGTTCGAGAAAATTTCGTTAGGTGCTCGATGATACTTGCGCAATATTGCTGGGAAGAGTTGAATATCGGAATCTGGTATTTTGCGCGGTGCGTTTAAAAGCGCCGGCGATTTGAATAATTGTAATTAGCGCTGATTAGTCTGGAGACACGGCGGGCAGAGTTAATTTTGCATTACTGCAAATCAAATTTGGCCGATGAATTTTACCTTTTGTTTTACGATCATTCCACTCGTAAAACGCGACGCGTTTTATTTCCTTTTATATTATTCGGCGCGCAAAATCATTAATTTTCATCAATGAATTTCCATTCGCAACATGAACGATTTCACAAAAATCGGCAAGCGCTTACACAACTCCGCGTCCCTAATACACCTCCGAACCATATTGAAAATCGCGGAACACAAAGCCCATTTCATTAGACCGAATAGAGACAAAAAGAGAGCGAGTTACAGCTTCTTCTCCCCCACGAGTCGTGCGCGCTCCTCTCAGCCTCCCAGAAAAGAACCCAGCCTCATCCTCTTCACCGGCGAACAACGAACTACTTAGCGTAATGCACCCACGTACAATAAGCCCCTACGACGTCTATATACCTAAAAGAAAAAAATTGCGCCTTCCGCCACGATCCTCCTAAAATCGGCTCTTTATTTTCGCAAGCGAGAGAGAGAGAGCGTATAGAAAATAAGGCGGCAAAGGAGACCGCCGCGTGTGTACGGCTGTATGTATACGGTCTCTCTAAATTGAAGAATCGTCCTCGTGCCGGCGCGCCGAAAGTGAGCGTGGGACCGTGGGTACGCGCGGATTTATCGGTCGCTCTCGGAGCCGCTTGCGCAATGGATTTTTGCCCGACACGAGCCGGCGCGTCACGCATCCTAGCTGACATAAGCGTCACAAGGATTTGGGGAAGAGAGTTAAGGTGATGATGGTCGGTGTGAAGGTGGGTGGTGAGAGGTGTTATTACGTGAGGGGGCGAGGGGTGTGATTTTTTAGGTGATTGGTGGTTTTGTTGCTTTTTTTGGGGCCTACTGTGTGGTCGTGTTTCGGCAGGGTCGAGCGGATTGATATGGCTAGAATAAAAGGAGCATAGAACTGGTTTCGTAGAAAAAATTTTACAAAAAATATGATAATTTCTGGCTGGTATGATTGATTAATAATTTGGCTGGTTTGAAAGCAGTAGCGCATCAGGTGTACGCTAATCATCGGTATGGATTATTTCAAAACTTGAGAAATAGCGAAACGCCAAAAATGTCAGTAAGACGAATTTCGCAATATGACAAGCAGTAATCCGCAACTTTAGATTCGTGAACGCCAGTGGGTATAAAGAATCTCATAAACTACGAGCTACCATAAACCACGCAAAAGCACGCGATCTCGACAATTTAATTACATATGCTTTCAACTTAAGAAAATTGATTTATCAAAGTAATCATCCAATAAATAAACCCTTTGCAAATACGCAAACTTTCAGCCATCCGTAATTATCCCTTTTTTTATCAAAAGTCAATAGGAAGAATTAGATAATCACGATGACAAAAGCTCGAAAATCTTATCCTTTACATTAGATAATCGAATCCATACATATTATATCAAAACAATCGATGATCCTTATCCAATCCCCGCCGAAAAACCAAAATTCTTCCCCCAGCATAAATCAACAAGCGCTCAGCCAAGCCAACTTTATTTACTCTCGATTTCACCTCTGACCCGCGCTCGAACTACCCGCGCAGCATAAAATTAAGGAAAAACAAAGAAAACAGCAGCGATACAAATCACCGATAGCTCGACAGCCAGGCTAATAATTACCTACCTTCGCGCGGACAAAAACCGCGCGCTCACCAAAGAAAGAGAGAGAAAGAGACAGCGTAAAAGCGATATATTCGAGAAAATCATCGTCCTAGTGAAGAGAGAGGTGGGGAGAGGCAAAAGAGAAGGCACTGGTATATCGCCCCGGGCGTTATTCTCTCGCCGAGCGGCGCATCTTCAAATGGCAAGGTCGTTGGCAAGCTGACGTTGCGTCATGGCTATATACACACGCTCGGGCCGTAGGAGACTTTCCTCGGCGAGGAAAGTAAATGTCATAACGCGACCAAGGACCACGCGAGAGCCTAGCTTGCCTGGAATTTGTCCGTGATCGGTTTTGATTTTCCCGCGCTTAGTTCTTTTTTTTTTCTTTTTAATGAAACGGGGATTTATGTTTCTGCGATGGGTTTTTTTTCGATTGTGTTGTGGATAGTTGGTTTTTTTTTGTTGGTGCGAAGGTTTTTTTTTTATAAGGCGGGTGTGAGAAAATGGCAGCGCGAGTGTTGGTATTCGTGTCAATATTGTTGTCGTGATAAACTTTTGCGTTTGAGAATTTTAAGAGATGAGGGACTTCAAAGAACCGTATAGAGTAAATTTGCGAATGATGAGCGCTGACTGAATGACGCATGGGAGTGCGTCTCGATGAAACTATTTACTTGCTTTTCACCTCTTGCGAAGTATTATGTAGCTTCGCTTAATTTTCACTTCTTATGAAATATTGTGTAGTTTTCGTCAACTTTTATTCGGAATCTTGATTTACTGGATTTCTGGAATTTGGGTAAGAATAAAGCGAGATGGGTAATTTTAAGCTTTGATTGTGAAGTAGAAAATGGCAGAGTCCGGTCAGACCAATTAATAAATGTTTACTTTTCGAATCTTCAATGTAGCTAGTGATGGTATCGTGTTCATTTTAGCAGTTAGATGTAGTGGGTTACATTTAAATACTTAGAGCTTCGTGTCGTGATTTGGGTACGTAATGAGTATGTGTGCCTTTAAGTTATCGTGGACTTAAATGATTCCAATTTGATAAAAACTAGTAATAAGAAGTTTCTAAAGTTTTTGATTGATCGTCTAGGAAAATCCTGTAAACTTTATTTTTATACTTATTTTCTATTAGTAGCCGAACAATTTTATTAAATGATTGATGGCTCATAGGAATATTTTGTATCCATCTTTTTCAAAATAGCGATTTTATGCGTAAATTCGTTAATGGCGAACGAAGCTAAAATGTTGATTGGCCAGGCGTCGCGAATAAAGCTAGGAAAATTAGGTAATTCGTTATGTAACGGCTTTTATGGATCTCGAAATAGCGGGTCTTGAAGACGCTTTTCGTTATGTGAAAACAGACGTGTTTAAATGAATAATTTACGCATTTAAACGTGCAAATTGTTGCAGATTATAGCCGAGACTTTCGTTCAATTTACTTTAGTATAAAATATGTGTAAAAAGTAATTTGGAATGAAAAATTTGTTTTAATGCGAAATTAAGTAAGAGTAATTTACGCATATTTCATTAGATACAAATATTTTATAATGAATGGTTCTTTGATATTTGTATAGTTTCACGTGTAATCAAGAAAATTTCTATTCTTGATATTCTCTCTGTTGAAACACAATGCGAAAAATTACAATATTAAAAGAAATCAAACGTAATATAAGTAATGGTAGATGACGCATTTATTTTTAGATAATTTTCTGTTGAAAACAAAATGACATACTGATTGAGATTGCGTATATAACTTAATCAACTTTTGTTCAAAAACAAACTTGATTCTTTTGTTCAAAAACAAACTTCCTATAGCCATTATTTTTTATGCATGTTAATGATTCATATTATGTTACTGGAATGTTCCAAAACGTTTGAATAGTTATTGTTTGTTCATCTGCAAACTCTAGGTAAAATAAAAGAAATTATCATTTTAGTCTTCAGCTGCGCAGCCATCTGAACGTACATAGAAGTAAACAACATTTAGCGTATATCTATACGTTTGAATGATTAATCAGATCAAAGGAGCTTGCTATTGATAAGTAGGATAATAAAAATTTCTTTCAATGATGTTCTCAGGCAGGAAGGATAACTTGGATATATTTTTCTCAAAAATGATCTGAGTTATAAACTTTAATTGTTTTTTCTCGCGTAGGTTTTCATCTTTTCGTAATTTTCGTTGATAAGCTACCGGATAAATGCGGAAATGTGAAATCACTTTACTTATAACGTAGTTCAAAGCTTAACGAGTGTTATTAAGTTCTAGTACTTACAGTATTAAATTAACTAAAAAAACGTTTAATTTTTATTTCAGCAATAGAAAAAGAGATAATACGAATAACATTGAAAAATTAGAAACTTTAAAAATTGAGTTTAAATTATAATGGTAAAAATGTTTATTGTCTGCAAAGATTTAACTCTTGAATATGACATTATTTTAAAATTTCATTTCGACAAGCGAATTATCACAGACACTAAACTTTTCTAAAAATGCCAATCGCAAATTAACCATATCATCCCATAACCCAGCGACACCATCTCCTCAAAAGCGAAAACCAGCTCGCTACGAATCCGCAAAAGCATAACTCATAATCGATCGCCCCACATCACCCAAAAATCCAGTATACATAGGAAAACAAAATTTCTAAATTAGCATATTATCCACCGAACGATTAAAATTTCTGCGCATCCCAGGAATAAACACTTTCTACGGCGTCGATACACGCTGACATTATGTATTCGGAGATAGCGCCGGTTTTGATGCTGACCGATGCTCGTAAATTAACCGATCGCCGACGCCCCGAGGAAGATTTTGGCTTTCGGGTGGCGCCGTCGCTTCCGGGTATATATTTGATACGTCGATCTGTCAGCTTCGCGGGAGAGTATCTATACGTAATGCAGGTGTGGGGATAAATAATGACTTGTACATGTAGCAGGTTTCGTAATCGCTGTTTAAGTAGGCAAAAAGCGAATTTTATTTAGGATTTTCTTTTTCGGGATTATTGGAAGTTTTAAGCGATTTCGTGAAAATCGAATGGATGCGCGAGGTTCGAGAAAGGCGCGCTTAAATTTTGCTCACGCGACGAGATGTGAATTGCATTCTCCTTGAACTAAAGCAATTTGGTGGTGTTTTAAGTTTTAACAGCTAGCGCGGTTTAATATAGTTTTGGATTCGCGGAAAAAGCCGAGGGTTTTGTTATATCTGTAGTTAATTTTAGCGTGACTATTAAACGTTTTTACTCGGCAGCGTTAAATTCGTCTCTATAATTAAGGAAAAATGATATGCTTTTAAAAGTCGAGGCTAAAATAAAAGCTCAGTTAATATAGCCCAACTATTATACGCGCCGTACATATTAAGATAAAATCATTGAAAATATGTAAATGAATATTGGTAGATTCATATTTATAGAATTTTTTTTTCTTTTTATTTTTCTTTTTATTTTTTTTTTATTATTTTTTTTTTATTTATTTATAGAATTTTAAATTCATATTGCGTGTGAAATAGATAATTTAATGATTTTATTCGTCTGCTCTGCAGTTTTTATCAGTTATTCATGTATTGTTCTCTATATTGATCTGTTAAACGAATAAAGGTTCAACTACTTAATTACTATAGTGATACAGACAAATGAAATTTTTAGACTCTTTTATTAAATTAACATAAATAAGTATGCCTTTATTACGTTAAACTAAAATGTTAATTTGGCATTTTTCTATAAATTTAACGGATAATCTATTAAATTAAAAACTAAATCCATTATGTAATAATTTCATATGGACCTTTCCTAAGGGAATAATTTAGTGAATAATATGAATTTTGTCTGTTAAATTATTGCCGGTATAGTTTTTTTTTTAATTATTTTATTATTTATTTAATAACAAGATTGATCTATTATATCATTTTCATTTCTATATTGTACGTATATCGGTTGCAACAATCTACAATAATTTGTTAAAAGTTTCAAAATCATGAGCTAAGCATTCTTAAAGCGCTTACAAAATTCAAGTTTATCTCGAAACTCGGATAACAACCAACTAGGATAACACACAAAAATTTGTTTAAATGATATCTAATCTCTTCCCTTATTCATGAGGTAGTTTTCGAAGCCACTTGTGCATTTCTAAGCAGAGGGAACAACACCATCATGACACTCAGCTTGTCAAGACAGCCGAGCTAAGAGCTATTATATACATCGAGCTGCCGGTAACTACTAAGGAACTCCCTTTCTCTTGGAACCATATCCATGAAAGAAGGCGTGTGTGTATGGAATTATAATAAGATAATCTAATTATATGCATTGATAAAGCATAAGTCTATCGAAGGTTTTATAAATGGTGAGTTACACGTATTACCGTAATCAACATTCACTTTTTTAACCAGCGTGTTTTTCTTCACTCCCATCGTTTTAGTTAATATACAGTGTTTCTCGGTGACTACTCATTACTGTTTTAATAAGAGAATGGAAACTATAAACGAAAAGTAACGTTAGCTTTTTTATGTTTATAAAGTAGCGAAGATGAGCGCTAATAAATAAAAATATTTATTCGCTTTTTTATGTGGAAGGATTAATTATAGGCTTAATCGTGCTTAGTAATAGCGTATACTTGAAATAATCAATGTTACGAAGGGTATACACAAACAAACAGCGCTTACTCACTACAAGTCGAATGACAGTAGGATATTTATCCTTACTAAAAAAAACAAAGCAATTAACCACTTGTAATCTTTAATGCTGATTTTTCAAAATAATAATGTTGTTTTAGGAAATTAATCAGCTTGCCCCTGACAATAGCTTAGAATAGATTTCGATCATACCATTACAGCATTCATTAATTTTAAGATAATCCTTAAATAATTTGGTTTAATTTAAGAGTGAAATCGAAAAATCTAGTGTCTCACGTACAACTACTGTAAAAAATATTTAGTAAAATTTTTAAACGCACCGTGAGAAACCAAAATTCTTTCATACAACTTTGTCCCTCTTCAAAAATCTACCGTCACAGTAAGATTCATACATAAAAAAATGAATGAAAACTCGTCCTTGACTAAAAAAAAAAAATCTTGAACTACTTAGCGATCTCCTTGTACCAGCGCACTCGTCAGCCCAGATGCTCCTTTTCAGATAAGCTCAAAACAAAAGTCCCCGCTCACAAAGAAAACAATCCAATCAGATCAAAATTACCGCCCGTCAGCATTCAAATTAATCAAACGCCAATTTAATTTCCAAATCGTCCAAATCACCTATCCCAATTCATCAACCTCAAAACCAAACACTCTGACAATCTAATAATCTCCCCCCTCGCCATTTCCGTCATCTCACCAAACACTCCAACAACCTCATTACCTCTCCAATCCCTATATCCCTCAACTCCCACACACTTAAACAAACCCAACCATAGCCACGACCTCGCGCAAGGACCCTACCAGTCCATTCAGCCGCATCTCAAAAAGTCTCAATCCTACACTAACCAAGCGCATACATACACTCTCGGGCGCATCCTTTCCACAATGTGCAGCGACGGGGGCGAAAGACACAGAGGTAGGCCTGTCCCCCTGCAGCTCCGCTGGTGGGGGGGAGGAGAACTGCACACAAAGTGCGATATATTCCGACTATATAAAGCCAAGATGCGCCGGTGCATCCTCGGTATTATACGTCACGTGTGTGCGTTGCATTAGACGCTCCTCCAGCCTCCTCTGTTCGCATAATTCACGTACGCAAAACCGGCAGCATGAAGACGGTGGGTGCACTAGCTAGCTCCCTTGTATAGTGAAAGTGTCTCTGTGTGACGGATTGCTGACTTTATCGTTTATTTATCGGTGCTGTGCGCGAGCGCGCTGTCTTTTTGATCGCGCTCGGCTTGAGAAAGTTGCGTTTTCGGCTGTAGATTGATATGTGCGGGGAAGAAGTGATA